>CM060117.1:24140582-24393082 GCA_030522415.1 Channallabes apus | reverse complement strand
ATCCTCCAAGTCGGATCTGATCTACGTCTAAAGAAACTCAACCATAATAATTCCAAGCTCTGTCCAATCTACAGCTGAAGGTCTTTTTTTTAGATAAAGATAAAAATAATTATCTTTATTTATCTTCTTCTTCTGGTGTTATCTCTTAAACATACCCAAAATAGAGCAACGTATGTGGTTTTAGAAGGTTTTAGATCTAATTCTTCGATAATTGATTATCCAGTACCTGAAGGCAGAATAGCTCTTTAAAACTTTCTGCCCTCAAGTTAACATCTCAGCTACTTCGAATCCTGAATACAGTAAAAAAAAAAAAAAAAGTGCTGTGTTGACAGAAATCCACTAGATGGCAAACAGCTTTTGTGAAACTACTCCTACACGCAGACGTCAACTGATCTTCATCCAGCATCTGCAGCCCAGATGGAATCCCGTTTAACCAGACAGGGCCTCGGGAAAATGTTCCCAGTGACAATTATTGAGGAACATCCAGCCAGTCATGGAAAGTTTCATCCAGACAAAGATGCTGAGCAAAGCCTTGCTGTAACGAAGCGCAGATTGCTCCTTATCTCCTTGTCTTTCCCAAGTAAAGACCCAATGGCATGAGGAACGCTTTGCTAATGGAACATCAAATACAGTAAAGATCATAAAGCTTCCTCAAGTCCCCTTAAAGCATGCTACGTGATTACCTCATGCTGCCGAGTACCTATCCTATAGCGCTAGGTTAATCCCAGACAGCTTTGTTACAGAGTTTGTCAGCATCACCTTTAACGCAAGTACCTGAGTGCTCTTATATTATTGAAGTCGTTCATTTTGACCTTAAACCACCTGCTTAGATTACGTTCGTTTTTCATAATGTTAGTGACCACAGCTGTGCTACAGTATAATCCTAATGACATTTACTTACTTATTTATGAGAGAAGTGCTACAGTAACTAACTTTATGACACAAGTTAAATACAAAACTTAACTGTTTGAAGTTGAACGGATGATTAAGGACGGAAACAGAAGGTTATTATCCTCAAACAGCACATTTTAGAACGTTTCTCTAAACTGCAGGCCGAGCCGTGCGCTTGTACTTCCGCTATCAGACCTACCATGTTTCTCCTGGGTCTTTATTAGATAATCGATTCGATTACATTTTTTGCATACTTTGATCTCCAAATCAATTTGATTCAATAGCACCTAAGGTGTTTTGTCTGATTTGTCTGAAGCAGCAATATTTACATTTAGGTATTCGGCAGACTTACGAAAGATTGTTCAGGACTGGAGTTTCCTACAGTCGTCCTGAGCCACCAATAATATACATTCACATTAGACATTGTGACTGTGACCATACCTAATTGCAATCTCTCCTCCTCTTCTCTTCCTCCCCCTCTTTCTCTTTCCTCTCTCCCCCTGTCTCCCCCTTTCACTCTTTCTCTCTCTCTCTCTGTCGAGCTACACATGTGGTTCCTGAGCTGCCAGTGATCCAGACTCCCTCTGCCCTCCGGACCTGTCTGATCCATCCTGGTGCCCGGTTTCTGGTTGGAGGTCTCATCGCATGGATGCCCCGTGTGTCTCTTTAGGATGCGCCTGGTGTCTGGGGATGATTCTATCTACTTAGAAGATGGTTCTGGCCTCGACTGGTGTTGTCAGCTGTTTCTCTGAGGACTTGACAATTCGATAGTTCAGGACTGGAACTTTCTACAAGTCTATCTGAGTCTCGAATAACTACTGGACTCCATTTTACATCAACTATTATAACATCAATTAACATCAACTATTATAGCTGAACCTAACACTGTATAAATGCAGATCATTTCCTGTTATCTGTTTCACCCAGATGAGGATGGGTTCCCTGTCGAGTCTGGTTCCTCTCAAGGTTTCTTCCTATTACCATCTCAGGGAGTTTTTCCTTGCCACTGTCGCCTTGTTCATCAGGAACTATCTTATCATTTTGATTCATGCACATTCACATCTCATACGAACTTAAATAATAGTTTTGATTGTGTAAAGCTGCTTTGCGACAATGTAAATTGTTAAAAACACTATACAGTGGAACCTCGGATTACAAGTAACGCAGTTTACGAGTGTTCCGCAAGACAAGCAAAGATTTTTAATACATTTTGACTTGGAAAACGAGCGTTGTCTTGGTTTACGAGCACAGAGTATCATGTAGAACGCATGCGCTTCTTGTTTTGATGCCGGGCGTCACGTGATCACAACTGAGCCAACGGTTTTTCTCTCTCTTGCGCTGCGGAATTGTAGGTAATCGTCTCCCCTGCTGAGTCTTTGCGCTTGCAGAGTTTCAGTGTAAGGCAGAGAGTGTGTGTGTTTGTTTGGGAAGCCGAGAAGAGGAGGGGGTGGGAAGGGGGCTGTAAAGGCGAGTGTGTGTGTGTGTGTGTGTGTGTGTGTGTGTGTGTGTGTGTGTGTGTATCTGTGTGCGCATGTAATTTGACACTGTGCTCATTCACTTATACCAACACACACACACACACACACACACACACACACACACACACATACACACACACACACACACACACACACAGACACTCTCTCTGAGCTTTACGTCCCCCTTCCACCCCTTCCCCCTCTCGGCTTCCCAAACAAACACACGCACTCTCTGCCTTACACAGAAATTCTGCTCTTTTCTGCTCTTTTTGATTCTTTTCAAAGGTAAGGTGCTGGTTCATTTGTTTTTTTTGTTGTTGTTGTTGTTTTTTGTTGTTGTTTTTACTTTACAGCAGTGATTCCGTTAGTATGTTCTCATGTGAGTGTGACTAGCGATGTTCCTTGCTATTTTTTCCGATAAAACGATGACTCCGTTAATGTGTGTGTGTGTGCACACATTAAACACACACACACACACATTACACACACACACAGCACCTTCATGCACAAACGGAAACACTTATCTGTTGGGATAATTTATTTTTTTAAAGGTAAAGTGCAGGTAAATTTTTTTATTTTTACTTAATATTTTGTATTCATTATTTGTATGTATTTATTTTTTGGGGGGCTGTATAACAAGTAATTTGAGTTTCCATTATTTCTTATGGGAAAATTTAATTTGGTTTACGAGTGTTTTGGAATACAAGCCCACTTCCGGAATGAATTATGCTCGTAATCCGAGGTTCCACTGTACAAATAAAATTTAATGGAATTGAATCAATCACACACTGTTGGGAAACTTTTTTAAATTGTTTTTTAGGGGGGGGGCGGGGGGATATTAACCTTAATATCTATGAAACAGATACTGTAGGTCTTTGGTCATCGCTTGAAGATTGTCTGGACATCAGAAGAAATTTGTTCCACCTACGTATCTTATTATTATAAGTGTTAATACATGTTAATAATCTATTTCTTCCTAGTCTTCTGCTAAACAATCCAGTCCAGTACATGGTGGTATTGCATAAACTTACAAAAGGGAAGGGAGAAGCAATACTCATTCAAAATAAGAGGATTTTGCAAGTACTTTGGATAATAGGACCCCCTCGAAAACGAGATGTTTCACCTCAAGGTGTTATCCTCTTAACATCAATAACATCAATAATTTGTAAGCAGCCTGAACTTCCTGCAAATCCTTTGGAATATTTATTTCTAGCAATTCAGCATTTTTAGACTAGTTGCAAGTCTACCTAAATCGTATTTACCTAAATTTTAAACCTATTCCGAATAAAAAACTGACCAGTCGATTTAGTGACTAGAATCGCCCAACAATTATTTAATAGGGGAGTATTATTCTTGACGTAGATCATTTTGAGCATGCTGGCGATACTTACTTCAGGTCCAGGAGGTCCTGGTGGTCCTAGGGAACCTTGGTCACCTGTTTTTCCCTGTCAAACAAAACAAAACGGATGCACGCACAATTAAAATGCTAAAATACACACAAAACACGCAACGAACGAGATGCTTGGAGGTGTAACTAAGGCCGATTGTCACTTTATCTCTGTATTATTTTTCAATCATTGGACTCTAACTTAAGTATACAATGAGCTCGACAAGTTTCAACAGCGCTCCCTCCTTTTCCATTTAAACTGGGCAAGAGTACAAAATGCCAATCAGCCCCAAGGTCTGTCTAGCAGTGACTTAGATGCAACAGAACTTTACCCAGCACTTTTTCCATAGCATTTTCAGCACTATTTACAGAAAAAAAAGAAAGAAAAAAAAGAATGACTAGTGCACTCAAGACTAAACAGGTGTTGATATCGTAATGCCGAAAGCTCTTAAGGAATAAAGCATTAATGAAGCATTTACGAGGATGCCGTGATAAAAACCTGGCAGGCATACCATCGGTCCAGGTTTTCCACGTGGGCCTGGTGGTCCAGGAATACCTGCAGCTCCCTGCACAAAGAGTTTATGATATTACTGAGCACTGAGAAATGTCAGAGTCAATTCTCGATGGAAATATTGGACGTGTTGGACAAAGACCGGAATGTTTGCCATGGCTCAAGTTCATTGTTCTAAAGATTCGCCCTTACCTTGTCACCTGGGTAGCCATATTCTCCCGGTTCTCCAGGTAATCCTGGTTCTCCCTAGATCATACAGCGCCATACAGGGATTATAGACTAAACACATCACAGCTTTTTCACTTTCAGCAATGAAATGACCTCAATATTCATCATTTTAGTAAAATGTTGTCATTTTCAACCTAATTAAGGAATAGGTGTAAGGTATAAGATTGGTTTTAGGCCAATGAATGTCAGTACTAGACATCACTACTTCTGTATTTAGAATTTAGCTTTTAAAACCCCCAGCTGAACATTATTAGCACAAGAGCTGTGTTTTGAACATTTACTGTACTGATCACTGCAATAATAGAAATATTTAGATCACCTTATCACCTTTCAATCCAGGTGGTCCCACACCTCCAGAAAGGCCCTGCCATCAACAGAAGGTGTGAAGAAGAGGTTTTCAGTGTCCACTAGAGACGTGCACAGAGAAGGGCGTAATGTGAGTTCATGATCATTACCTGAGATCCGACAATGCCATGCAGTCCGCGAGGTCCCTCAGGCCCGGGGTTGCCCTGAAAATTAGGAAAAACAAATTGGTGACAAAAAGCTCAAGGGTTAAGGGGAGCTCCTTGGCATTGTACCCAAGAATAACCTGAATAAAGGAAGTGCTAATTTTAGCATGATTGTACAGGAATATAAAACACTTCCCAAGCAGGGTCAAAGCATTTGAACCCCTGACCTTCTGTTCAGTAACCCACAGCCTTAACCAATGAGTCAAAATAGTAGCACAGCTACAGTAATTCTGCTTACCAGTGTTTCCCGATTCTCACTACAATATTGGTAACAAAACTGAAAACGATGCGTCACAGCTACATCCTGCCAGTCCTCTGTCCTCTGGTCGCACAAGGAGAAATGCAAATTAGCTGCCTGATTATGGTGTAATAGTTGGTTTAGTCACACATTTTTCATCCTCCTGCACTACTACTGTAGCTCTTACGCAACATGAACATCTCGGTTAACGAGGAGACAAATAGCTGGGCTTTTTTCCAGATAGCACTTTTTCAATTTTCTTGAAGAACAAAAAAAAAAGGACAAGAAACAATTGCCCAATGTGAAAACATTTGCTATTAGGTTGGTTCCAAAAAGATCAGGGGCCTCATGTACAAAGACTTGCGTTGAATTTATACTAAAACATTGCGTACGGACAAAGCTGTAAATGTGCGTATGCACTAAAAAAGTCTGATGTATGAAACACTGCGTACGCGGAATCCCACGCAGATTCTCTTTGTACATCCGAATTAACGTGAAATTAACGAGCGCAAAACCCCTCCCTGCCTCCTCCCCCGTATAAATATGGTAATGACTCCACTTTGGCAAAACCAAACGAAAAAGCAATGGCAAAAGCAAGCAAGAAGAGACACTTCACAGACTGTGAATTGGAGGTGCTCCTAGCGGAGGTAGACCGGAGAAAAACTGTGTTATTTGCAAGTTTGTCCTCCGTAATTAATAACAAAAAAAATCTTAGCTGGAATAATATGTTTAAATACATTTTATTATCCACCCATCGCGCACCCTGACACCTTGGAGTCTCATCCCAACCATGCTGTTTGTGAGGATGAACGAATCATGGGTTGACCCAGGCCACCTCGCCACAATATTTGTTAGGCGCATTTGAGCAGAGCCGGTTCTAGACCTGACCATATGGGTGGCAGTGAGAAATTTGAAGGGGGCATCCTGGTCTAGCATTGTTTTTTCCCCAGATCATGCAACGGGGCGCGTGGTCAAATCATGCAACGTGGGGGGGGGGGGGGGGGGGTTGGGGGGTGTTGCATGCGGTCAGATCATGCAACCTGTTTGAGCATCACATATTATTTGCAATGGAAAGTTTCCGATTCACGTATGCAAATTCGTGTGCGTGCAGTCGATGGCTCCGATTATATTAGGAAAACCGGCTGCAAATTGCGCTTTAATGTTTGGCTGGTCAACTGCATGGTATGGAAACCTTATATAACTGCTAGACATGCGGATGATCCCGTCCCATACAGCTGGCACTGCACGGCTCAAAGACGACTGGCTTAACCCCGAGCGGTCTGCCGGTTCCCTTTGGAAAGAACCAGTTGCCAGGAAACCAAGCGTTGTCAGCACCTGTAAGGGAACGGGTAATGCGTGGCTCCTCGCTGTCTCTCTTTCCAAATTTGGACCCAACTCAGCACAGAGCTCCAAGAGGATAGCTCTTGGAAATCTGAAACGGCTAATAAGCCAGTCATCATCATGGGCCAGAAAATCACTGCGATCCCTAAAAACGTGTTCCCTTCGGATTCGGCCATTGACAATGTCCTCTAATAAGGCCAACACTGCCATTGCCATAGACTAAGGGTTGTATACATTTGCAAATGCTTTTATTTGTTCTAAATCACATAATTGGTAGAAAAATATTGTGTCAATTAACCCATTTTATCAATTATAAATGAATAGCAATGTTTTTCACATGTGTTGGTGCGATACTCTGTAGTGTGCAATTTAACATAATTTCCTCTAGGAGTCGCCAACGGAAATAAAACAAACACACACAAGAAATACACGTACGCCAGACAGGAAGTTGGTGTGGAAGAACGCACATTCTCACGTTAATTTCACTGTTAGTAACTCCGACTTACTGGTGTAAGCAAAGTGTTTGTGCGTACGCAGCGTTGATACATGAGGCCCCTGGTGTGTTAGCTTAGGATTGGAACTAAGAACATCTTCAGGAACAGGTTTAAGCACCTCAGGCTTACTTAAGATGACAGACACCAGAAGACAAGCTAATGAGGAAAATCTCAATCCATCCTATTTTTTCCATATCATGACATCTCCCCTGACACAAATTTCCTCCAGGTCTCAAACAGTTCTACATTCCAAGTTGTCAACACTTTTGAGCAAAAGTGTAGAGCTGTGCCAAGGCTCTTGAGTGTGATATCTATTTTATAACTAATTCTGAAATCACCGTAGGGCTCCGAGACTATACTGTACATTAAACAACAAGCGAGTGGGGGTAATGCAGTATAATTAAGTCTGTGCAGTATAATTATCTACCAAGCTTTACATATTCATGTAAAATTTGTTGAGGTAAGGGTACACAAAAGCAACTATCATGACTACCTTCCCACATTCTCTATACTGCTTATCCTGTACAGGGTTGCAGGAGGACAAGAGTCTCCATAGGATTCAAATGGCACACAAGCTCACACACTTGCACACTATAGGATGTAGGAGGGAACCAGAGCACCCGGAGGGAACCCACCAAGCAGTGCTAACCACTATGGCACCAAGCCTCAGCTCAACATTAGTGGGATACAGATGGATGCCAGTCCACCACACTAAAGGGAATTTGGAAAAACCAATTACATTAATCTGAATGTCTACGGACTGTGAGGGGAAACCCGGAGGAAACTCACCAAGCACACAGAGAGCAAGCAAACTCCATGAATGCAGACCTGAGGTGGAATCAAACCCTCGACCCTGGAGGTGTGAGGCCACAGTGCTGTGCAGTGAGTACCATGACTATCATGGGATTTAAATGAATGGTTAAGCTACAAGAGATGACCTGCTGCAGAAGCTGTGACTGTCCATTTTTAGAAATCTAGTCATAGAACTACGTATGAACCACAGTGCTCACAGGCTTCACCCACCCTGGATAATGGAATACTAATTTTCAAGTTTACACAGGGGTCACTTTGATCTACTCCCCAGTGTCCTTTGATTAGCATAAATAACTGAGGCTCTACTGTACCTCCACAAATGGTGATCTAATCAACCACACCACTAATTTCTTCCATGTATGGTTTGATGTTTGCTGGTGTTAAATGTTGGCCTGGTTTTTATTATGGTGAAAGTCATAGACGTAGACCATGACAATAAAGCTCTAACCAAATACAGAAGTGTTCTGTCAAATAATACCAATTATACCTTTCTGGAGCCAGCTTTTAGACCTGATCCGCACTCCTTGATCTTTTTAGGCTTTAATACATACGTGTCCTCAGCGATACTTTCTGGTGCAATGTCCCATCTCAAACAAATAGTTATTATCCAAGGACTCAAAACCAGTATCCACAGCTCGGCAGGACTTCCTGAAGACTATTATGTCATCCATCACAGTACCCTTAGCCCTCCACAAATAAGAACACGAGGCTTTAATGTATCTGGAGCAAGTAAAACCATAGAGATTCACAGAAGGAGAGCGGGAGGCCCTGATGGCTTGGCGAGACTTTATAAACAGGCATATACTGTATGTCTCCTTCAACAGACAGCCTGCTTTAAAGCAGTAAAAAGCTATACAGCGTGAAAAGAAATAACAAAGCCATAATGTGATCTTGCCCTCACAAATTCTTCCGGACTTGTCCAGATCCAGAACTGACTGAAGGAAGAGGAGGACACTATAGATATTGGAGCCTACTGGTGGTTACGTGAAAGTAAATGGACTTGAAGAGTCTTGACATTTCGAGGCTGCTGATGACCACAAAGTTTATACAATCTAACTTGTATTCCATGTCCTTTTGGACGGTTATCCAGTCATGCAGATGGGATTTCCTTTAATGGTCCTAGCTGTTAGTGAAAGGTACAGTAGGTATCTATTTAGCCAAATATGAACACTGCACTAACTCCAACCCTATGTTCTGTACGAACAAGCTAACCACGGATAAACCCTACTGTATGCATGTACGTGGTTGTCACTGTGACCTCCCTGTGCTTGGTGGGTTTCCTCCGGTTGCTCCAGCTTTCCTGCTACAGTCTACAGTGTGTGAGTGTGTGCGCTTGTGTACACCGCCTATACCCAAAGTGAACAAGGTGCTAGTTCATGTCTGTTGTTAGTGCAAGTTCAAAGCCAGTTCAATAGTGAACCTCCTAAGAACTGACTTTGTTTTTTCAGGGGCCAGACAGTCACCTCATCACATCACTGTATATGTCTGTGTACAGTATTGTACATTTCTACTTTACCAGCAACACAATGTTAAAAAAATGCTAGTGGCATTTTTTTATCACAACACTGGCAAGCATTTGAGTTCCCATTGGATATTGAGTCCATTTTTTTTTAAAGAAGGCGGTCACAAGCTTGTGACTGACTTAGTTAGTCGTGATAATCATGACAGCTCTAAAACACAGAGGAGATATTTCAATGGCGAGTAAGCGGAGAAACAAGTTCAGTGCAGGCCGGGTATTTCTCAATTCTATGACAAAGTATTGGAAAAACCAACAGAAAGCATCTAATAAAGTAGTTGGACCACCATACTGTACGCTGCCTAGAAAATGTTCAATGCACCTTGGCCTAGACGGTGGTGGAAAGCACTTGAATGGATGATCAACTGGGTTGAGATCTGGTGACTGAAGGTAACGTCATCTGATTTACATCATTTTCATCTTTAGTAAATCATTCGGTAAGCTCTCATTCTCTGCAGGCATAGCAGGGTCATCACACAAAAGGCCACGCCCATCCAGATAACAACGTTTCATCATAGGATAAAGAAGATTAGTAAGAAGAAAGTACATTTGGTTTGTGATGACAATTCAAACTAAGGGGATCTGAAACATGACAGAAAAGTAAATGGAAATGATTAAATAAACAGAGGGTCCCATCTGTACATGGACTTACACAAATAGAAAGCGTATGGCTGGTCAACATGGACCATTCAGCGCATAAGGAAAGAGGAAAGCAAGTCCATCTGTTGCTGAATGCCATTGAAACCGTACATCTGAATCTCATAATAAAGGGAATTAAAAAAGGCACAAACAATCAGCACATTTCTAGAAAGAAAGAAAGAAATCAAACACTGATCTCTGGAAGTGACTGAACCAAAATATGACGTCCAGTCAGGAGGAAGCCAACTGCAAATCAAAGGAAACTCTCAGAATTCACACACCGTGCTGACAGAGATGACATTGCTACAGTATATCAGGGTTTTATCCAGACCTAACCTTATATTTGCCATATCCAGATTCGAATCATTCTAAACAGTAAATAAAGACGACCTACACTGAATCTGATTTCTGCAAATCTGATTTGAAGCACATCAGATTTAAAATATGAGTCCCAGCATTGACACTCTTCCTACACGAACCGGAACTCAAACTGTCCATTACGTCACTCGCAATGTGAAGCGGAATTTTAAGTCCACGATGATGTGGTTTGGGACATGGAACCTGTGGTTGAGACAATGCAAGAAATGGAGATGCAAATACTGAGGTTAAGCCTCACAACCTTCCTGAAAACATTGTTAATGTAGTTACACGAAAATGATAGTCGCGTGGATTTTACATGCTTTGCGGTAACCACAGCAACTAACTTTCTACAAGCTTTATCTTTCGTCTCTTAAATTTTCTATGCAACTAAATTCATAACGTTTCCAGAAAGAGCATCTTTAAATAAAATGACCACAGTACAGAAATGGACAACAACATTCCCCGGACAAAAGACCAGGTGAAATGTCTGAAAGCACTTACAGTAGGGCAGATGTACAGTATGAGCACAGGTCAAGCTAGAGGTAATGTTCAGAAACAGGGATATATATGAGGAACTACTAAACTACGTGTGAGTCTCCAGCATCGTTACCAAGGCAACCAATGCAGATACAGTAGGACAAAAATGTGATGGTTTGAGGAACAACTCAGGTTTGCCTGCGATCTGAACAAGACCTAAGGAGCCTTTATTACCGTAATTAGATAAAAATTTTACAGCCATGCCAAAACTTTTCAAGTATGCTTAAAATTCTGAAATGTAGTTCCAAAAAAAAAAAGGAAGTTCACCAGGAGTTTGTACTGTAGGTGTTTTGTTATAAATATATATATACTGTAAATCAAAGACTCCAAAATGATTGAGAATTCCTATGATTAGTTACTATTAAACTATTATGTCAGAACTGTCACTCTTTTAACTCATGAATTTTCAAGAGAAATTATACCAATTATATTCTTGACAAGCCTTGACAATTCATAACATATCATCATGACGCGTCGTAAGTTCTCATGAAATCATGAAAGTTCGCCGGCAGCTCGTCACACTCCGGAACGAATTTGGCACAAGTTTCGTAAATGAATAATATTTTGTGGCTGATGTGGAGGCAATTTGTCACATGTGAATCAAGTGAAGTCATAAATCTGAATTCGGAACAATTTACCGCACTCTCAGAGACGGTTTCGGGAATAAGCCCGAGACACATGTCTAAGAAATAGCGAGTTCTAGCCCTTGAGGTCTACAGTAGGGATTAATTTTCAACAACAAGAGTAAAAGAGTGGGAATCCTGCACATCCACTAAGCTGTGGTTAGAAAATACCAGATGCACCTAATTTTCTATGTCAGGCATCAAACTGACCACTTTGGAATTTGTCTACAGGGGTTGGTCCTGGACTAACGCAGTGGTGTCCTGCTCCGTGTGCCTCCCGGTATTCCAGTTCTCATTGAAAGTCATTGCATCACACATGACAGAGTGAGTACCAAGCTTGAGGCAATGGCCTTCTAAAGGCTTTTTAAGCATAAAATCTAGTGATTGGCCTAAAATCTGCATCATACACTGCAGAACATGTACAGTATGCACTGTGGCTTTCTGAGTTCTGGATGTGTGTACAGTAGAATGTGCAGCTAGTAGAGGAATCCAGGGAATCCTGTACGTTTTATATCCATGGATTTTGTCCAGCTGCACAGGATTAGCATTCAGTACATAGAGTGCAGCTGAGGATTTTTTTTTTTAATAATAATAAAAAAAAATAGTCCTGCAGATTTCTGTAGTGTTTCAGAGGGAAAATAAAACACCTGTGAGACATACTGGAGATGTTTTAAAACACATCTGGCTTCAGTGTTAGGGTTGTCGGGACTAGCCTGATAGAGAAGATCACCATCAAGATGGATTCTCTACCTGAACGACCTCGGGACCTTTTCCAGAGAACGCAGCTCAGTTCCTGTACGTTGGATGATATATAGCGCTTAGGCTAATCCCTGTTGCCACGCCCCTGTCTTGCACGGTTATAGGAAAATAAGCGACAACTCCGAAGGCTTCCATAAATGTTCTTATAGAAAACGTTAGCATATCAAAGACTGTAGGTGTGTTTTTTCCTAATGTTTAGATAGTGTTCGCCAGACATGACCCAACTGTTACTATGGAAGCAATAATAATCCATAATAATCCAAAAGTAACCCATTCTTGACAAGTGAGCCCAAGAGTGACTGAAGAACAGTGTTCCACACACTGAGGACAAATGGCCACAACACCTCATTCTAACCTCTCTCTGGCTTGAGACACCAAAACAGCAATAAGGATGAACAAAATGCAGTATGTTCTCGTGGAAGACGAGGCAATAAATGAGAAAAAGCAAGTGTTCCTGAAACATCATAGCTAAAGCTTCTCTTACGTGGTTATACAAAGAACCAGGGCAGGATCTTATAGAAAGTGGCATCAAATATTTTATGCATGAGGTTTGCATAATAACCAGGACGTGTGTACGCAGATGACACTCACTCTGAGGCCTGGGAAGCCACTGGTACCAGTTGCTCCATCCGGTCCCTGTGAAAAAAAACAACACAGACATTAATGGAAGTGGGTATTAGACATACAGTAAGAGAGCAAAGGTGAATTTAAATTCTGATGAGCTACCAACTTAATATCAAGCTTGAAGCATTGGGCAAAGATCTTATCATTGTATATCATAAATTACTTGAGTGTAACACAATCTTACCTGATTCCCGTCAGGCCCAGTAGGACCTCTTTCTCCGATGTCTCCAATCACACCCTGAAAAAAACACACGCAAGACTTCAGCATCCTATACTGTACATGTCTCTCCAAAAACATCACTGCATCAATATCCTCGGTACAATTCCCTGTGAGCGAGTCGTTTCCGTAAAAACAACCAATCAGAATCCAGGATGTAACAGCGCCTTGCTCTATATTTTACACGTCTTGTTGTTATTTTAATGTGCTTAAGGAGCCGAACCCACTTCAGATTATTCTTGTGTAGATAAATGCACTCAGTGTGTTTCTTAGATCTTGAAGGATCCTTTGAACATCTTCCACACTGCTTTCATCCACTCAGGGAGGCTGTGATTAGCCGGACTTACCCACAGACGCTGGGAGTCATGCCCACTTGGCAACAATGCTCTAGCACATAATCTGCATTATATATTTTTACGAGGCCAGGACAGAAATGTTCCCTCTGTGTTCGTAGCTGTTGTACGTTGCTTTGAAGTGTTGTCCATCACTATGTGATGGAAAGATTCCAGATGTATCTCGAATCCACAATGCATCACCTGTTTCCAGGTATCCTCCTCCCAACTAAGTGTGCTGTTCATGCTTTCCAATGGATTATGGGATTTACTGTAAGTGCTGCCATGGATATTCACATCTATGCTAGATCTTCTTCTACTGGTGTAAGGATGGAGTGCTTCACTGGTTCACTCTCTAAATCTTTCCCCCAGAAGATCATTCCAAACAGAGACGTCTATACAGATGGTGTTAATTTTGCAGACAAACTACCTTAACCTCTTCTTTAGCACCTCCTCCTTGATTGACAGTCGAACGATCGGTTCTTGATTGAATTGTATCGTTTTGAAAACAGTTTTGAAGTCTGACACAGACATCTCAATGAAAAGGTTTGCTGTGGTCGAGGTTTAGTCAATTTTTAGGTGAGAATAGCCTCCCAGAGCTGCTGTTTTGAATCAAACCGCCTCCCACCCTCATAGATATTTAGAGGATTCTCCAAAGGTTCTCAATGGGGTTGAGGTCAGGGGAGGATGGTGGCCACACCATGAGTTTCTCATCTTTTATCCCCATAGCAGCCAATGACACAGAGGTATTCTTTGCAGCATGAGATGGTGCATTGTCGTGCATGAAGATGATTTTGCTACAGAAGCCACGGTTCTTCTTTTTGTACCATGGAAGAAAGTGGTCAGTCAATATACTTTGCCGAGGTCATTTTCACACCTTCAGGGACCCTAAAGGGGCCTACCAGCTCTCTCCCCATGATTCTGGCCCAAAACATGACTCCGGCACCTCCTTGTTGACGTCGCAGCCTTGTTGGGACATGGTGGCCATCCACCAACCATCCACTACTCCATCCATCTGGACCATCCAGGGTCGCACGACACTCATCAGTAAACAAGACTGTTTAAAAACTTGTCTTCATGTATGCCTGGGCCCACTGCAACCGTTTCTGCTTGTGAGCATTGATTAGGGGCCGAATAGTAGGTTTATGCACAACTGCAAGCCTTTAAAGGATCCGACACCTTGAGGTTCGCGGGACTCCAGAGGCACCAGCAGCTTCAAATACCTGTTTGCTGCTTTGTAATGGCATTTCAGCAGCTGCTCTCTTAATCTGATGAATTTGTCTTGCAGAAACCTTCTTCATTCTGCCTTTATCTGCACGAACCTGTCTGTGCTCTGAATCAGACACAAATGTCTTCACAGTACGATGATCACGCTTAAGTTTAATTTAAAAACTAAACATTTAATGTTAATGACACTTACATCCAATTTGCATAATAATTTGGAACGTGGTGTAGTATTTAATTTCTTGTTTTATTTGACTCCCTAGCGCACCCTGCCTTGCCATTAGTGTTAAAGTTTGTTGTTTGAGAATTTGATATTCATCCCATAATTAGTTTTTCTCTTTTTTTTGTACAGTTGCAAAGTCTTATCATGAATTATCATGTACTGTATCTGAGTTTAAATCTGAGCCTTAAATCCTTGTTCATTCATTAGAACATTTTTAATTCACTTCTGTATCTTGCTTGTGCTTAGATTTTGTCTACTTTATCTCAGACCCCCAACTATTTATTTATTTAAATATATGTCTTATATGGTAATTATTCAACATTTCCTGTCGTGCAGAAACACACTGCATTCTACTCATTTCACCCTAATCAGGTTTGTGGTTATCTGGGAGTCGAGTCGTGTCCACCGCACTTCTTTCTTGTTACGTAGAAATGTTTCACTGCTCATACAAGTAGCATCTTCAGTCTGGAGAAAGTTGGTAAGTTCCACATATTTATAGCCTCCAGGGTCAAAGGATCCTCATTGGTAGGGGAACAATTTACATGGTGAGAATAGGAGGGTACAGTCGAACCAGAAGAAGACAGAGATTAATGTGTAACACCGAGTAAGAGGAGACCTGGGCCCTCCTGATGTACCTGTGAAGAGGTCTTGATCTTCCTGTGGATGGAGGTAAGCGAAGGCATGAAAAATACAGTAGGAGACAGGTTGTGCCTAAGACCTCCAGCTCTGTTGAGGGAAGGTCAAACTTTTTGACCTCCATCCATCCAAGAGAAGGTGCAGGAACATTTGCACCAGGACCAGCAGGTTCAGATCCAGCTGCTTTCTCACAACCATCACACTACTAAGCTCTACACCACACCGTTCCACCAGTTAAACCTTCTACAGTAATACATCTCACAACTCTATTATTCTCTATTCTTTCTTTATTAGCCCCATATACAGTATATAAAACTGTAGAATATAAATATTTCTATATACATTGTACAAATAACCCAGCATTGATTTTTTTTTTTCAAATATTGTTGGATTCTTCTTCTTCTTCTCGTGATAGATAGATTGGGTAGTAAACTCTAGTCTACTGTTCAATCTGATATCTTGTACTGACCACTATTTATGAAAACACGCGAGAACCTTTAACTGTACCTGTCTGCCTTTGGGTCCGATCTTCCCCACAGGTCCTGGTGTCCCCTGCAAAAAAAAAGAAATAGTTAGAGATCCCAAAATATCCAGTTATGCAAATATTTAACAAATGTAACTTTAATCACACCAATATATTTTGTCTTTAACAGACATCATCGTGCAGACGGAACTTTTGTTTTCTGAAATTTTTGCGCTCGAGCTCATTTTTATGACGTCCCGTCGCACGCATTTCATTAAACATTAAACGTTAGCAATAAAACTGAAACGTTTTAAACGTGCTCCATATGGACGCACTGAGAAAAACAATAAAAACAAAAATAAAAAAAATACCCAAAGGAGCTAAATGGTGGCGAGGTTCAAAAGGAACGCAAAAGAGACACGATGGTGCATGATGTGAAGCGATCATACTGTAGATCTCTCAAACATCTCAAACATCTCCAAATCATATCGCATACTTACAGTTAAATTAGCTTCTACGCAGACATAACTACAACCAGATGTTTTTATTGGTTTTTTTTAACGAATCAAGTCATAATTCTAGTTTAGTGTTTATCTGAGTAAAAGTGTGAACACACACACACACACACACACTTGTAAATTCATTGAGTCAGAATTTATTAAAGATTAACACTTTTTTTTTTTTTTTTTATCATCCAATTTTTCATTACATTTACCACCAAGGAAAAAGTTTTAGAGCTTTAGAGCACTGACATTGGAGACTCCTTCCTCTTTGCAGATAAATTATTTGAACAACATGTATTAGAATTTTTCGTATTCATTCCTTTATCATGCCACGCCTAAATCCTTAGTCCCGCCCACTTCCTGATCCGTTACACTTACTCTTTCTCCCTGTATTCCCGGCGCTCCTGGTGTTCCTGGGGATCCGATAAATCCCTTTATATAAAAAGAGACAAAAACACACACACACTTAGCATTGGATCAGACATCAAAGACGCATTACGCATGATCTTATAAACATTATACAGTATTAATTAACATAAGACTGAGATTCTCATTAATTCTACAGGAGGCTTTTCAGCTCGTAGTCGGTGTGTAGGATGAGCTCATGACCTGAGAACACCTGGTACACACACACACACACACACACACATAATTTTCTGTTGATGATAAAGAACTGCCTGAGGCATTCTGGGACGTGCTTCTTTATTATTATTACTTTGCATATGAGGCGTATGAGCGCGTACGGCTGCAACTCAAATATTTCCTATTTTTTTCTTACTGTACAGTTTTGTTAGTAGTGTTACAGAGATTTAAGGAAACAATCAAATTATCCCCTCAACGTGACCTGATATAAGAAGATATACTGTAAGTGGCGTTGCTCAACATTTGGAGGAGGAGCAAAAAATTAAGCTATAAACAAATAAACACATTGTACTACGAGAACACAACATCATATCATTGGAGACCATGTTGCGACGCCCACATATAAGGATGAATCCCAGGCATCTGGATACTTTTGGTCGTATCGCTAACACCCTGTCATCTTCTCGTGCCCGAATTAACAGACAAGTGAACAAAAACACACAGAGGGAGGCGGTGCTCACATTGCCACCTTTAGGGCCTGGGTTTCCCTCCGGACCTGCCAGTCCCTGAAAGAGAACACACACATGAACACACAGTGAAACACAACACAATTCAATGTGTTTGATCAATGTAAAACAAATTGTAAATACAAATAATCAATTTGTAATCAAATCCTCCAAAACCTAATGTTACCTCTGATTGTTACAACACTCTGACACTGGAGACTCCTTCCATATATAAACCTCTCCATACAAATAACAATTATAATTCTTTATTCTTCACATATCCCAGCATTTTTCGTTAGTAGCCAGGGGTGAGAGCACAGGGACAGATATTATACGGCTCCCTTGGAGCAGACAGTGTTAAGGGCCTCGCTTAAGGGCCCAACAGATGCAACCTGGCACAGCCGGTGCTCGAACCACCGACCTTCCGGTCAGTCACTCTGAGCCCTAATGCACTGAGCCACCAATAAGAAGATTCACCTCGTTTTTATGACTAGTCTTAAATTATACGCTGCATATGCACCGTACAAAAATCCCAGTAAATGAGCTGTTACTATGGAAACTAGATCAAATAAAACAAGAGCATTAACATAAACCTGCTTTTAGGGAAAATGAACTGAATCGGAGTCAAGAACGCTTTGTCTCCTGATTTGCCGTATTATTAAATCGCCCTGTCCTGTCCTTTCCTTTACATATTACTCCCTTCCCAAGGTGGAATTCTGGGTATATAGTTTCTCTCGGTCACTGCACCTGCCTGCCAGGGTAACCTGCTGCCCCGACCATGCCCGGCAATCCTGGCAAACCCTGCGGAGAGAGGGATAGACAGAGAGACGGACAGAAACAGAGACAGAGGGAGAGAAGAAGAATGTGAGAATAACACCGTGCCAGTGGAGGAATAGAACAGCTATTGTTCTCGACGGCACGACGATCCGCTGACCGGCCGAGTTCTCCTCGCCCCGGCTCTGGCTGCGACCCAGGTTGAAGCCCTTCAAGTCTGACATTGTGTCCGGTTCTAGAACTTCCCATTCACTACATTCACTTTTCTGCCTGATTGGGTTGGATTTTATTTAAATGAAGTAGGGGTGTGACATGATCAACACAGGTTCTGTTTGAGCAATTTGAAGCTCTTTAACTCTGTATCTTTAAGGTTGTCACTACATCAGATCGAGTGCGAGACACCATCAGGGCTTCATCAATAAAAGTAACATAAGGCTCGTTTTAGTCCCCGCACTGTCCTACATGACTAACTGAGCTACTCCAAGGTTTGTTTCGATTCTTTAGGGCGTGTGGCAAATCATGAATCAGTCAAGAAGTTCAGCACATCATCATTCCAACTTCCTGTTTCAGATAGAATGTATAGAGAATGACATCACATCACACACAAGAAGCTGTTCCTGGGGGCCTTTAAAAATCCGTTACTAGTTGAGAACGATGAGCCCCCCAAGGTGTCATGTGGTACAGACTTAAATATTTGTCAATCCGTTGCCAAAGTGCACAGATTGTAACCTAAATGTATATTTTTTTACAACATGACCCCTAGGGGGCCCTATACGATTATGAACTGGAGTGATGCAGCTGAGGTTGAGGAACTGTCAAGGCCAGGACTCATACGAAATGCTGATATTTCGACATCTCCCGGTTGTCTACAGTGAGTCCTGCGCAAAGTGGCAAATAATAATAAAAAGAAACTACAGGGAACAAAAACTTTCTAAATTAGGCCACGCCCACTTTCAGATATAGCATTGTTATATCTATAGTCTAAATAATGCAATTGTGTGTGCTTTGGCATACAAATTACTGTACGCACCTGTTCTCCTGGCTGACCTGGTGATCCTGGATATCCTTTGGGACCCTGAAATAAAAACAAAACCTGAGACACATCACCTTGCTCGCATTCCTCTCACCTCTCATGGCTCTCTTTCATCCTAGAGCAACCGCATTTTTGCCGATTTTGTTGGCTTGGGTTCCCAGCACACCATCTCTCTTAGATAAGGCTAACACCCTTTAAAACATCTCTCTAAACCGTTAAAAGCTTTCCAGGTTTTCCACGTCAGAGAGCTGCACTGAGCTTCACACACAGGAGACAAGTCACGGCGGCGAAAGAGACGGGATGTGGAAGGAACATGCGGGAGAACGGTTCTGCTCAGACTCACACTGCTGCTGAACCTTCTGGGGGTTTTGTGTGTATCTGTTTCTATTTAAAAATATATATAAAATGTAGGTTCTAAAGGTATTCCAGTAGGTTATTGTCCATCAAGCTAATGCTGTTGAGCTCTCCATGTCAGATCTCTAAGAAAATATGTTCAATGATTGGAATTGATTTCCTCATCGATCAGAGCGATCTGACAAGCTAGCACGATTCGGTTACGCTTCCTTATCGCCGCTAGTGTATTTGTAGCTGTTGCACAAATTCGGTGTTCTCCTGTTGGTGGATGCTAAATCTCTATGGTCTTTTGAACATAAGACTTTCTTCTTCAGGCACATCACCTAATCTAGCTAATAATGAACATCATACCGTAAGTAGGACGCTAACGACCCGAGCTGGCTTGTGTTAGCCGTTAAGTGTTGCTTCACTCTAAAATGTAGAATAATGGGGAATTCATAGAGTGTCGGAAGATTTTGGCCTTTCACCCTGAACCCTGACAACAGGGTGGCGCGTGAGGGTTATTTATGCCTAGCCGAGGTTCGAGGTATGCGGGACTATTTCTGTTCACAGTCATCTGGAGCGCCGTACCTGTAACCACGCTGCTTAACCTCACACTCAGTATGAAAATATCCACCAGTGTGGTTACAAATTAGGTAATAATTGTTAAAAAGGACCATCAACTACAGTTTGGTGCATCAGAAGGCCATGTGGATCGTCGGGAAAAGAGGTAAAAAGGCGAGAGAAGATCCATCGAGAATTCTTGGTGAACCAATACATCACGTCAAGAGCGATTCATCAGGAACGGCTGTCATCTTCAAATCTATTCTCTTACTGTAAATCCTCTTCAGATGTGGAGAGATGCCAGTGCGGGACAGGAGGGTAAAGGGCAACTCTGCCGAGCATCCGTTATCCTTCTGCTTTTAGCTATAGACTCATTTGAAACTGGTAGTAAAGTTTGGGATATGTACTGTATGTACTGTATGTATATATTGTATTTACATATGAGGGGTGTTCAAGTCAAACTGGGACTTTTGATTGCACAGCATGACAGAACACAGTTATGAGGGTATTTCACTATATATAAGTCTAAAACGCTGGCCAATCCCAGGAAATCCATTAACAGCCCTTTCCGTGAATTAAAAAAAAAATTTTAATGAAAAAACATCTTGGGTAGATTATTGGAGGTGTTTTGTTTTTCAGGACAATCCATGACTCGACTGGGAGTTCCTTGCATGTACAGTCCCCTGTATGGTCATTGGGACAAAGGAGTTCCTGGGAGGCCAGTGTTTCAGAAGAGAAGCAGTCCGAAAGAAAACTTTCTGGGATAAGAGCAGCAGTGGATTTTACAGTATAAAGAAATGAGGGGAGTCCCATTTTGACTTGAACATCACCTTATAAATTCTTTTATAAATAAGATTTTTTGAGATGAATAAGACAAATAAGAATATTTTTCTAAATCCACATGTCATGAATTTTTTACTCCTTAATTCTGCTCATGATAATAAGAATAAACGACAGATTCTGTCTTCGCCCTCCAGGAAGCTGCTGAACCATTTAAATTCCCGGTCTTGTCTTACAGACACAACATGCCTTTTTGTTGCTCGTGCTATCTCTGGTTGCGTCTCTCGCTCGTTAAAGCCGTCGTGTCAGAAGGTGGCTGTTAATAGATGACCTCTGATTTCTACACATTTATGCCAGTGTGTAACTCAATCCTGTGTAACTCAGAAAAGCCAGGTAGCAGTCAGGGAAGCTCTAACAGACCCCCCGGCCGCTGTCTGGTCCTGGGAACGGCGAAGAAACTTCTACTTTTAGACAGGATATCTGAGGAAGGTATCTGAGGGCCACACAGGAACCCGACAAACCTGACGAGACTGGGATCCCAGCGGGGTAAAATGGGAAGAGCGTGACGAAGAACTTACCACTGGACCTAGAAATCCTTTGGGGCCTGGTAGACCAGGTGGTCCTCTCTCACCCTAGGCAAAAAAAAAAAAAAGAAATAGATGAGTCTAGAATATTCCAGACGCTAATAAAATAAACATGTCTAGAGGTGATGGAGAGTTAATGGGAAAAAAGATAGTGGAGTTTGGTTAATGAGTTCTGAAGATTAATTCAACTCAAGTTCTGTGATGGAACGTGTAAAAAAGAAAAAAGAAAAAAAACACAAAGCAGCAGTGATTCATCATATCATCAGAAACATGGAGAAAACAGAATGAGGCTGAATCCTGAATACAGAGGAACGAAAAGCAGGAAGCTGATCTCAGAGCAGTTACAAGCGATTTATTTACCTTTTCTCCTTTCGTAGCCTGACCTGGGGACAGTCCGGGGTCACCTTTTGTACCCTGAGGCAACAAAACATCGTCTCCATTTATTTTTCACCCCAAACCATTTACAAATAAACTCACATGAAATTCAAAAGTTCGAAACTCATAGATTTGTCTGTTCGGGTCAAACAGAGACTGACTGCTCTGACAGTACTATAACTAACATGTTTTACATACAACATTAAATATGACTTCATATGCTGAATAGAAGAATATTTAAATATCATTGTCAAATTCCTGTCCTGAATCATTAGAAAAATTGATGCATCTGCAGATCCCCTCATCACTGACTTAATGGCATTTTATTCTGTAAGACGCACAGCATCAAATTCTCAGTTTAAAGGAAAAAATATTTATTTCATTTATATAAATGACATTTAAATTCTGCAAGAAATAAAATACCATGTTGGAAATTGTGGCTGAGCACTTTCTTTTGCTGTTTTCCTTTTTTATTATTTTCCTACAAAAATTTAAAATTTTTACCTTCATTTCATGCTATATATATATATATATATATACATAGATAAGATAAGGTAAGATAAGATATGTCTTTATTAATCCCGAAGGAAATAGTCTTTCCAGTGGCTACATATTTAAAAAGATACAAATACAATATAAAAAAAGGACACAAAATACAATATAAACAGGTATGTTAATAAAGTAAATATAAAATAAATAAAGAATAAAAAATATATAGAAAAAACTAAAAAACTACAGACTGTACATAAAGGTGAAGAATTGTCTCTTTTAGTGTATTGTACATTTATGTTATTGCACCCATGATTTATATTGAACATAATAATTGATATTGCATATAGAGTAGTAATGATATTGCACACCAGATATATATAACTATTGCACATGATTTTCATAATATTGTATAATAAGTGATTTTGCATGTGATATTGTTATTGTGATGGTATTGCGCAATGTATCAGGGCATGATAAAGTTCTATTGATTATTCTGGCAGCTCCCGAATGAAGCGGGAAGAGTTTGTTTGATTGCCAGTGGTATAAATGATGATATATATATCAAACTTAAATAATTCTTTTGATTGTGTAAAGCTGTTTTGAGACAATGTCAATTGTTAAAAGCGCTATACAAATAAAACTGAATTGAATTGAATATATATATATATATATATATATATATACACAGAATCAATCGTCAAAAAATTGTTTACACTCTTCAGGGGGAAAAATATTTTAATACTAATTGTACTGCTATACATTGTAAATGTATATATATATATATATATATATATATATATATATATATATATATATATATATATAGTATACGATAATAATATAATAATACGACCTGATATTTATACTCACTCACTCATCGTCTCTACCGCTTAAACCTGTGTACATGGGGCCTGCAGCCTATCCCAGAAGACTTAGGGCACGAGGCCTGAACAGGGTGCCAATCCATCACAGTATTGTGGGAACACCAATTAGCCTAAGCTAACATGCAAACTCAACGTCCCAGAGGCAAGAATCAAACCTGGACCCTGGATGTGCAGGGTGACACTGCTGACCACTAAGCCAATGTACTGCCATGATATTTACATAATATTACATTAATATAATATATATCATACTATTTATATTTTTCTGAAATATGTATACTTTTTTTTTTTTGCTGACTCAAATAATAAAGAAAATTTTAAAATATTGACAAAAAATGTATACTTGTTTTTGGACGCCTTCAGCAAAACTTTACAATGTAGAAAGAAATAAACATCCGGAACCATCATGGAGTTAGAAAGTGTCCTAAAACTTTTGAACGGTAGTGTATTTCTGAGTATTACGGTGTGACTGAGCTGTTACATCTGAAAAAAGCAGCAACGTGTATAACTCTGAATTATATTATCTGTGTACTGTATATATTCATATGCATATCATTTTATCATGCCATATATCTTTCTTCATTGCACTCAGTGTATATAACCCCTTCTGTATATAACCCTTTCTGTATATAACCCTTTCTGTATATAACCCCTTCTGTGTACAGGTACATACTGTATCCATACAGTATAAATATGCAAACTATTTATTATAGTATACAAAATCTTCTCACTGCAAACATGAATATAATTGCACTCTTTGTACAGTACTTAACTCTGTATATACTGTTTACATGCACATTCTTATCATAGTATACAATACCTTCCTATTGCACCACCTCGAGTCATTTGCACCCATTGTACTTTATCTGCCGCACTATATACTGTTTGTATATGCAAATTATTCTGCAATTCTGAAGATGCTCTTCTGGTAGGATGCTAACTGTATTTCGTTACCTACATGTGCAGTGACAATAAAGTTGAATCTAATCTAATCTAATTATAAATAGATTTGACCACAAAGGATTTGTAGCAGAGGAATTGAACGTCAAATTTATTTCCTCCTGACAGCAGAAACATGAGTTGACTACAGCTGATCACGAACACTGCACATCTCTTAGTTATTAACATTATAACCTTTAACTCCAATGTCTCAACAAATTCAGAAAAACACCACAACGAACACAGCGCAGGAGCCACGGGGTAGTTCTCACACTGCTAGCGTTTCTAATCCTAGCCAGCTAAACATGTTTCCCACTTATATTTTGTGCCCCTCTCGGTTCTCAGCATGCCAGTGTAAAACAGGACGGTGAGGGTCAGGGACAGAAGCTGCTCCTGCTCTCATAAAGATTCGTCTCACATCTAACAAGTCGCTCGAGCAGTTTACAATAAAGCGTTTTAAAATTAGCCGCACTTAGCCACGCGTCTTAGCCATTTTGTCATTTTGTTAATGTTTGCACATTTACATTCTTCTTTTTGGAAAAACTTGAACACATTTTTTTTCCCCAAAACCTGACAGGAGCAGATTAGCGATGTGATTTTTAGTCTTCTTTTTCTTTGCTAGCATAGTGTTAGCAGCTAGCAACAACCTGACAAGTAAATGTGTAAATCTATAAGACGATCTTTTCTATATGCAGCTAATCACGGTTAAGGAAATCTGTGAAATTTCTGTGTAGGCATTTTGCCGTAAAGGTAGAAAACCTTAGCATGGATGCTAGTTAAGCTCATCTTGTGTGTGTTTTTAGCTAATCCTGTCACTTATATTTCTAAGCAAAACACATCCACATATTAGCAGCGTGTGACGTTCAGCTTTGTGTTGACCCCATGAATGTCTGCAGCTGTAGAAAATTCCCTGTGTTAAAAATATGTCGAGAGCAGATGTCAGCTGTTTTACGGTTCCAGGCACGTCTTCACGTCTTCATAACACATGCGAGTGTAACGCCTTTACAGCTTTCAGCGCTGTGTGTATACCATGTCTTTATCTCTTTAGCACTTCTAACACACAGGGTGGACGGATGAGCCTCAGGAGCGACGCAGCGCTGTTTTTCGAGTGCTTGAGCGGCGAGCGGTGAGTCATCTCAGAGCTCCAGCTGTGGGTGAAGATGCTCCATCATGTCCACCGAATGAGAAGCTTTCTCAGCTTTATCAGGTTCTGGGGGGATGGGCAAACCCCAGGGGCGATGCTAAGCCCACTCGTGTACCGAGAAGCAGCACACGTCCTACGTTACTGAAGCCGTTTGACAGAGATGGCTATCTGTTATCGTCCCACGCTTACCACGTGTGTTTATTCTATTATCATCAGTGAGCTTTTGCAGAGAGAGAGAGAGAGAGAGAGCAGATGTGTGAACATGATAGGTGATTTTCATGTAACACCTTTTTTCTTACCTACTTTTAGCAACTTTCGGGCAAGAATTAGCGGCAGAATCATTGTTTTTATGAATTAGCGGTATACATCATACAGGGTAATAGCGGGACGTCATCAAACATGTTTCCTTATGAATCAGAATCAGATTCTGTCACAAGAATCAGATCGAACGTTTAAGAATTAAAATCAAATCGTGTAAGAGTTATACACCGCTAGTCATTAGCGCCAATAAAATACAATACAGCGCTACTGTACATCCTGTAATCTCGTAATGATCCCAAGCAAACTGCAGAAAGTCATTTCCTGTCCCAGCCCAGCCACATGCTAAGCTAAATCCACATAGCCTTTTATGAGCTTCTGCGCTCTTTATATTGTCTAATTAAACTGTTAAACTGTAAAGCCGTTTTGTGCTGCCACATGTAATACAGTTCATACTCTACTCTTCCAGGAACCTTCATCACCCGCTTCATTTGATCTATCTGGAGGAGATCAATTAAAAAAAGAATGTGTGAGAGGATTAATCTTAATCAAATCTGTTCTAAACAAGCCTGAATGATGTTCTAAACATTAAAAATGTAATTAATAAACAAATGATGAGCGCACATCTGCTGTAAGTCACGGACGACACAAAATGCCCTGCTCGACCCTCACACCATAAACCGGTGATAAATTGTCCTGAAAAACCTTAAACATGAAAGATAATAAATTTAGTTGAACAGGTATTAATTTAACATTCCTTAACCCTTTACTGTAGCAGGATGCGCAGCACTCGTATGACGCTAACAAATGTTATTAAAATGCTAATAAGTAGGTGCATGAGCGAAATCGTGTCAGGAAGATATACGCGACATTCTGTACGAGTCTCAGCACATGCTCGCGAGCGGAAAAAAAACTGCAGCCAAAATGGAAAATCGGTGATGTCACTTTACCTCGAGGCTATACCATGGACAAGTAGGTTTGAGTGAATATCCATTTGTGTGTGTGTGTGTGTGTGTGTGTGTGTGTGTGTGTGTGTGTGTGTGTAAATATGAGGTACAAGGTTCACACACAGAAACAGAAGTCAAAGCTCAGATTTTCCACTGGAATGAAAATAATATCTGTTAGATATGACTAACGGCTCCTGTTCTCGTTGATGTATCGGCGTAACATCTGGATCCTGA
Source organism: Channallabes apus (assembly GCA_030522415.1). Taxonomy (NCBI): domain Eukaryota; kingdom Metazoa; phylum Chordata; class Actinopteri; order Siluriformes; family Clariidae; genus Channallabes; species Channallabes apus. The sequence continues at coordinate 24,366,107 of CM060117.1, read as the reverse complement.
ACTAATTACAACACTAGATAAAGAAGCAGCACATACACATACACATACACACACACACACACACACACCTACACACGTACACAGGATGGAAAGTGGAGCTCTATAGGAGAAATATGCAGCGATCTGCCAGCACATGCTGCCACACACACACACACACACACACACACACATTTATGATATACAAGTGTCAGTGTGTAAGTGTGTGCATGTGTGTGTGTGTGTGTGTGTAGCCCACTAACAGGACAGGATTAAAAGTGGTGAAAGCTTTCCAGCTAAGACAAAACACTCCCAGGAGTACGAACAGCTCCGGTGTTGAATAAACACAAATTCATTCAGCGTTCAGTCAGTAGTGCGAAGTTCAGGTGATGGAGAAAACTGCACGGCTTACAAATTAATTTATTTATACCAGGAAACTGTTCCTCATACTGAAACCACATACTATTTAAGGGAGAAAAACGCTTTGGTGCTCTCACAGTGGGTGGGGCATGCTGGCTCTCACCTGCCAATCAATGAGACTGTATGTGATCGTGGGCGTCTGTCACCCCGATTATGTTGAAGATGTTGAATAAAATTCAAATAAATCTAAATATATAGGACGATCTGATTGCATGTAGAAATGAGGGTCAGGAGGATAAAGATTAAGACATGCGTCCACCTGGAGGAAAGCACTACCCGCCCTCTTCTGTATACATGAGGGAGGCCTGTGATTGGCTGAGAGAATGACCCTCCCACTCAGAAAGCATGTCCAAATTTGGACTCTTGGGACACCATGACGGCGGACACATCATGGTCAGGATTTGGACGTGCGATCTTGATGCCACCTTATAAATCATTTCTGGTCTAATGAGAATGAACTGTTTTTGAATCTATAGTATGAATTAATTGAACCTGATTTGACTCAATCAAATATTTTTATAGAAATGTATCTTATCTTTTATTAAAGGTTACTTTAACGACTAAAGGAGCTGTATCATTACTTCAGGGAAATCAATTAAACCCTAACCCCTAAGCTGAACTACTAACCATTAGACCTAGCCCTAGTACCTAACCACAAAAAAATGTTAACCCCTAACCCCAACCCTCAAGTGTAGCCCTAACTCTAACCCTAAACCTAACCCTAACCTAAACCTTCTGACCCCCAGCCCTTAACCCTACACTACCTAAAAACCTAGCCACTCTTATCTTAACCTTAGCCTCCCTAAACCCCTTAACCTTAACCTCTGACCCCTAATCTCCCTAAACCCGAAAACTTAACCTCTCTTACCTTAACCCTACCCTCCCTAAACCCTAAAACCTAACCCCTAAAACTTACCCATAACCCCTAACCGCTAACCCGAACCCCAACCCTAACCTTAACCTTCTGATTCTTTCTTAAATCTCAGCGATAATTCACATCCAATATACTGTAATCTTCCCAACATGGCATGTTGCAACCACATTCAACAGCATGTTCTCCGCTTCAGTGTCTGGAAACATGGCCAGAGCGTGAAACCAGAGAGTACACAAGGGACATTTAATGCAGCCCGCAAAAGGAATCGCACATTATCTAGTGTGCTGCAGGCGGAGAGCTAACCTCTCGCGCTAACATTATCGTCAGAACAAAAAATCTGCCACTGTTAAACCAGTCGTGGCATAAAAACGTAATTTCTATATAAATCATAAATATCATAGCATAGACAGGAAATCTGTTCTTAGTGCTTATGATGTCTAAATTCTGAAAACCCTGTACACTCTACAGTGCGACTGAGAAACCAAAGTGAAGTGAATGCTATTGAATGGTTTGATACACAAAAAAAGTAAGATTTTAGCACACTAAGTGGTCCGAAAGAAAACACTTTGGGGTAGCGTGTTAAACGGGGAAAAAAAACCTTCACCATTTGTTCTGTCCTCTGTTGAACCCGAAATCCTCCTTCATGAAGCTACAGCGGGTGAGTCACGGCAGAGCTCGGAGGATCGACACACACTTCCTTTCTGCATTTCATCACATGACATCTCTCTCAGGACTGATGAACGTTACTCCCACGTCTCCAGATACGGGCCAACACTCACCCCCGCGCTCTACCTCTCTCCCTCACTACCTTCATGCACGTTGAACCAGTTTGCAGTTAAAGATTTTGGTTGTCGTTGTGATCTAATTAGTGTCTTGCAGTGGCACTTTGTTGTAACATCTTAGACCTGAAGCTGTACCATAGGGTGTTTGGGAGGGCAGAATTCCTAGCCATGCATTCAATTCAAACACTCAAATCTATTCCTGAAAACCACACTCCAGGATAATTCGAGCTCCAGCTTCTTCGTGCTGCCGAAACTCCCCCCTGAACCACCCAAGAACCTTCAGGAAATTCAGGACTAAATCTTCAGCAATAAGAGTTAGCATGGCAGGAAAACTGCACATGCTTTATCACGTCCAGGAATCAATCACTGAGAGGTTAATGGCCTCGGGTGTGAAGGACTCACCTTGAGGCCAGGTAATCCAGGAGGGCCGGGAATCCCGTGAGGACCAGGAGGACCCTGTAGGTGAGAGAGAGAGAGAGAGAGAGAACAAGCATACTCATGATTCCTCATCCATATGACATAAGCCTGTCTAGAAGCAAGATCTTATCTTCAGCCAGTTGACTAACAGGCAGGTCTGCACACACACACACACACACACACACACACACACACACACACACACACATAAACATGCAAAAACAGACATGGTGTACAATATACCCAGCGTACAAACTGTACATGGCAGAACTTTTACCTCCTCCACACTCAGTGTAGTGTAGGAGACAAGAATGAGTGTTTTGGTGCATTTGCTTGTTCTGACACCAAACAAACACAACATACTGTATGAATAGACTTCCATGTGATTACACTTAGGTATGAAAAGGCTACGGTAATAAAACCAAAAAGTGTGTGAATGTATATGTATGTGTGTGTGTTTGCATTCAGGTTGAATTCTCCTGCCTTGCGCCCAGTGATAAAGTGTTGACTCTGGGATAAAGCACTCACTCGAGTTAAACTTACTGAAAGTTCCTGAACAGTGATGTTTGATGTTTTAACGTAGTTTGATGCACCTGCACCTCCTCTTTCATCAACCTTCCATCTGCACTGCCCTTCATTTCCTCCACTTCAGATCAAGACTTCAAGAATCTGATCACAATAAAAATCAGTTCCTATCAACTGTTATCTTCACGATACAGTGGAGATGGAAAGTTTGGGTACCCCAAGTAAAAATGTGTATTAATGTTCATAAAGTAGCCAAGTAAAGATGGAAACATCCCCAAAAGTCATCAAAATGCAGATAAGACATTCTTATAATCTGTCAAAAAAAGTTGGATTTTATTTCCACCATTTACAGTTTCAAAATAAGAAGAGAATGAGTTCATCAGAGGGACAACCCATGTGAGATGTTTTGGTCAGAGAGGCCAGATTGAGGTGGTTTGGACATGTTCAGAGGAGAGATGGTGAATATATCGGTAGAAGGATGCTGATGTTGGAACTGCCAGGCAGGAGGTCTAGAGGAAGACCAAAGAGGAGATTTATGGATGCAGTGAGAGAGGACATGAAGTTAGTTGGTGTGAGAGAAGAGGATGCAGAGGATAGGGTTAGATGGAGGCAGATGATTCGAAGTGGCGACACCTGAAAGGGAACAGCCCAAAGACAATGAAGACAGTTTCAAAATAACAGAAAACCAAATAAAGGTGTCTGCAAAAGTTTGGGCACCCTGCATAGTTAATACCTTATACTGCCCCCTTTGGCAAGCTGAGACCTGACAGTGTCAGGGACTGTTCACAATCATTGTGTGGAAAGACCAGGTGTCAATCTCAAAGGTTTTAGATGCCCAGACTTCTGGCCTTGCTCCAACAATCAGCACCATGGGTTTTTCTAAGCAGTTGTCTAGAACACTGAAACTGAAAATAGTTGATGCTCACAAAGCAGGAGAAGGCTATAAGAAGATAGCAAAGCGTTTTCAAATGTCAGTATCCTCTGTTGGGAATGTAATTAAGAAATGCCATCAGGAACAGTGGAAGTTAAAGCAAGAACTGGAAGACCAAAAAAAATATCAGACAGAACAGCTTGCAGGATTGTGAGAAAAGCAAATCAAGAACCACGTCAGACTGCACGATCCCTCCAGAAAGATCTGGCAGAAACTGGAGTTGTGGTACACCAGTCCACTATAAAGAGATACTTGTACAAATATGGTCTACATGGAAGAGTCATCCGAAGAAAACCTCTTCTACGTTCACACCACAAAAATCACATCGAAATTTGATGTTCGCAAAAGAACATACAGTATAGACAAGCCAGACGCATTTTGGAAACAAGTTCTGTGGACCGATGAGGTTAAAATTTGGTTAAGAACTTTTTGGCCGAAATCTTTGGAGAAAAAAGGGCACAGAGTTTATTGAAAAGCCCCTCTGTCCAACTGTTAAGCATGGGGGTGGATCAATCATGCTTTGGGGCTGTATTGCAGCCAGTGGCACAGGGAACATTTCACAAGTAGAAGGAAAAATGGATTCAATAAAATTTCAGCAAATTTTGGACGCCAACTTGATGCCATCTTTGAAAACCATGAAGTTAAAGACAGGATGGCTTCTACAAATGGATAATGGATAATGATCTGAAACACACCTCAAAATCAATGGTGGATTACATGAAGAGACGTAAACTGAAAGTTTTGCCATGGCCTTCACAATCTCCTGACCTTAACATAATTGAAAATCTATGGATAGACCTTAAAAGAGCAGTGCGTAACAGGCAGCTCAGAAATCTCAAACAACTGGAAGACTTTTGTAAGGAAGAATGGGGCTAAGATACCTCAAACAAGAAGACTCTTGCCTGGCTACAAGAAGTGTTTACAAGCTGTAATACTTATAACGGGGCAGTACAAGGTATTAACTCTGCAGGGTGCCCAAACTTTTGCAGACACCATGATTAAGTTTTCTGTTATTTTGAAAGTGTAAATGATGAAAATAAAATCCAACTTTTTTTGACAGATTATAAGAATGTCTTATCTGCATTTTGATGGCTTTTGGGGACGTTTCCATCTTTCCTTGGCTTCTTTATGCACATTAATACACATTTTTACATGGGGTGCCCAAACTTTCGATCTCCACTGTATCCCTATGCCTGCGTATGCGCCTCTTCCCGAACACGTTTCCCTTTCCTCCGCTAGCGAGTCTAGGTTTACTCAGCAGGTGTGCAGGAAAGCCAATCAGGAACCAGGTCGAGTGGAACACCAGGTTCTGGCACCGCAACAACCGAGGCCTTCAGACAGCCCGAGTTACTTCAGGTCAGAATCACTAAAGCATGCAGGAGGCTTCAGCGAGCTGATTATTGGGTTCAGCGAGAGGTAATGCCAGAAAAAAAAAGTTAAAATCCACTCTGAACCGCATAAGACGCCGTATTCCCCTTTATTTCTCACATGGAAAAGGTTGCATGCTGTGCTGATGTCACACGTGTAATGGTTATGGGATAGTTGTACTGTGAGCTAAAGCTATGCATCACTGAAGTGACAAATCGGTTTTCAAATTAGTCATTAGTCATTCAATCATTCAATCATTCTGTCAATACTCGCATTTTGAGAGTATCGATTATTCTTCCTCTCTTGATTTTATCAATGGTTGGTGCAATATCGCCACCTAGTGGACTGGAGTGTGGAGCAGAATATTTCCTTCTACCTGATGGATAAGAACGTCATTTTGGCATCTTATCTTTATCACTAAGACCTCCTACTGGGAATGATTTTCTAGAATGTCCCTAATAATCACTCTTACGCCTTGTACATCAAATCATGTTTGTAAATGGTGGCTCAAATGGTTAAAGCTGTGGATTACTGATCGGAAGAGCAGGGGTTCGATCCCCAGCACCATCAAGTTGCCACTGTTGAGCCCTTGAGCAAGGCCCTTAACCCTGTCTACTCCAGGGGGCGCTGTATCCTGGCTGACCCTGCGCTCTGACTCCAGCTTCCTAACTGGGATATCGTAATAAACATTTCACTGTGCTGTAAGGTAAATGTGACAAGTAATTGAATATTATTATTAAGGAACACAATGCACACCTTGGTTGAGATGGGTCACGGCACTGGCGTGGGTCAGCGGTGAACTACAGTATACTGTATCACGCCGCATTGTGTCACAGCTTGCATGACAACACTGAGTTCAGCTCACGGGCTAAATGTGTGGGTCCGCATGCGTGTGTGCGTATGTACAAGCGTTCCACAGGAATGCATGCTCTCATGCACATCTGTAACACACTCGTCTCTCTCTCTCTTTTTTGTCTAACGTACACACAATACACATTCGGACGTGTGTGAGATTACGGCAGGCTTCATAAGTTACCGTGTTTTAGACAGACGTGTGTGCTGTTGTTACGATTAAGAAAAAAAACAGAAGAGAAAGACTATTAAAGTCTCGGCGTGAGCTCGGCCAGACGTTTACTGCTGAGCTGTGAGAAAACAAGCCGTGTCTCACGTCTCATCTTTAACTGAACTCTGATCCAAATCCAGTCTCATCCAATCCGATCCATGTGAGAAACTCTAAAATTTGCTTTTGTCATTAAAAAAAAATAGGATAAGGAATGATAAGGACGTTGTGGTGTTTACGTATCTGAAGATGGATTAATAAACGTAATAATGCTGTGGAACATCCATGAAACAACATCTGTACGTTATAGCAGCTATAAATACTCTTGCCCATAACAGCCAGTCTTTTTTTTCTCCTTTTAGGACAGAAATAATGCAGCGTGCAGGCCGCATAAATAAACGTCTCCTTACTGAAAACTTTACCACATCAGCTATTCATTCAGACGGTTAAGTGACTCTGTAAGAACGTACTAGCATGAAAAAAAGAGAAGTTCTTACCCGTGGTCCTCTCTTTCCAGCTGGCCCAGGGAGACCGGGGGGACCGGGAGGACCCTGCAAGACAACAAGAGTCATGAGGTGAGAGCGAAAAGACAGGAAACCCAGCCAGGACTTAGTGAAAGAGCTTTTTTTTTTTACAGTGTATGATGTGTCTGCTGTGGGAATCAAGACGCACGGCGTAAGTGAAACCTCATGCTTTCTACGCCAAGTCTGTCTTTCTATCAGTCTTTCAGGAGGAAAGTGTGAACGTGACCCGTAAAGCCCCGGCGGACACGCCTGCCTGACTGCTTCACCGCTAACTCGGCTCCTGTACGGCACTAAGCGAAGGAACTGAAACCCGAGCGCAGGAGTTTATCATGCGGGGGAAATGGGTTAAGTGTGAACGCAAGGCAGAAACAGAATCCTGGGAATACAGTATGTACAGGTTTATATCCCAATGTCTTACTGGACGAGATGGCTACGAACATTAGTGTGATTACAATCAGGTGTACATAATAATGTAAAAGCACTCATAGGGACTCGTAGTCTACGAGGATGGTCTTATAGGATGTGGTGCATTCTGGGCAATGGAGTTTGAAATATAGGCATGACAGTACAATATAATATCATATATATCATATGTCTCTAATATCATGAACATCTATCCATACTGTACGTCTCTCTTTAACATTTTGAAACACCATCATGGCCACACCGTGCCTGATGCTAATGCTAGCTCACCGGAGCCGTCGGTGTCGATTCACTGCAACAACAGATCATGAAGCATTGATCATCAACTCACGTGAATTTGAATACTAATTATCTTACAGGCAAAGGCAGTCAAATGTCACTGTTACAATAAAAACGCTCTTGGTTTTGGCGTGTTGTTCAGTCAGTTGTTTTGCTGCATCGTGCTCTGTGTACGTCTATGTTATGTCTACGTCTGGATCTCGATTGGTCTGAAGTTGTCGTATGTTCTCACAGCAGCTGAAAGCACGACTTGTATTAACAAGCTTATTTATAGTTCTATCTTATTGCTTCTCCAGGGAAACCTGAAAAGTCTGGGCCAATAATCAGTTTTCTTTAAATTTAACAGAACCGATTATTGAAAAAATTGTGTCGACAAACAAAAAGAAATTATTTTACCTCCACATTTTTGTATTTAACAAGCCAATAAGGTTTTCTGCCTATTATGACCTCGTATATGAAAAGCTCCTCCTTCTGTTTGTTGCTCAGTGCTGCTGTTCCCTGGAGGGGGCGTGGCCAAGGAGAAGATCATTTACATGGAAGATAAAACTTCGATGAAACATTATCTGAGGGGTATTTCAGATGGAGCATTAACACACATTTGAAGGACCTCTGATATAACTGCGTTAAATTGTTAAAGAAATAGTAAAATATGGGACCTTTAAATTAGATGTTTGTTTCTTTGTATTTCAGAACCAGAACCGAACCAAACCTAACACCACTCGACTCGTTTCTCCGGGCTGATCTGAAGTTTATCAGAATCGAATCATCCGGAAAAGTCTAAAGCACTAAAGGAGGAAATCATCTCAGCGTGGAACATCCTCAGTTCTGATCCATTAAGAAAACATTTAGAGGATACACAAGTCCAGCGGACGCTACCCATAAACAGATTAAAACAAAACGTGTAAACGATTATTTGTGAACGTTTATTTTACGTTTGCTGTATGTAAGGAGTCTCCAGCGTCAGTGCTATGAAATAGTCAGAGGTAAAGCTGTAACCGTTTCAGAAAGGTGGGTACAGTAAGGACTGTTCATACTGTAGCTGCTGTAACATAAGCGAGAACAGGAAATCCCACAAACATCCCACAGTAGATTATACAGTATCATTTTAATTATAAAATAATTATTTGTCAAACCTTAGTGCTATCAAGAGAATAAAGCACACACCCTTTCCTAGAGAAAATTTTATTTATTTTATTTTACCTCTGAGCAGGTGAGGGTTAAGGACCTTGCTCAAAATTGGCTACTTGAGGTTTGAACCTGGGACCTTCATCCTTACTCTACCTTCACAAAACACACATTGTGTCTTAATGCCAAGAGCAACAGACGAGTTTCCAAAACACCGCTTCCACTGCAAGCTTTTCTTGGCACAGAGACGCCCCTCATAAACCACTGCATTATCTCGGCATTAACACAGAGCTCATTAGAGATCCATCTGAAGCCGGACTGACGTAAAGACAGCTTACTCAGCCGGCTCCAAAACGTGTCTCGGGACATCAGAACCGATTCGTTTAATAAGACTCAGCTCACACACTGACAATGTGAGAACGAAAACATGGCATGAAAAAAGTTTATATCAGCATCTATAATATGTCAAAGAAAATTATAATAAAGAAAAAGGCAGGAAACTAATGGAAAAGTTACCAGACTGATTATTTTCCTAAATCAGCGTGTTTTATTCCTCTTATATCACAGCAACACTAATGTGTGGAGCCAACATTAAAGATCAGTGTTTATTATAGTAATGTCACAGTTTTTATCCTCTTAGATTTATATATAATGTTGTAGAACGTCTGTGAAACCAGTCAATTCCTCTTCTCACTTATGTTACAGCAACTACAAATGTTTGCTCAATTTGCTATTTATTTATAATGTTCATGTCTCAAGTTCTTTACTGTATTCATGTTTTTATTTGACTTCCTTGCATGTGCTTTTCATTTGACTCGGACTATAAAAAAAATCATACAGTAACATTTCCAGTCCTGTTACAATAAAGTCTAGCAAGATTCTTTATTTCTACTGATGTCATTTTAAAGAAAGGTTTCCTACATACAGTATATTGTTGTTGCTGGTCGTTCGGCCACAATGGACCAACTGACCCAAACAACAAGTTTGCACAGGTTTTACACCGGATGCCCTTCCTGACGCGACCCTCACATTTACCCGGGCTTGGGACCGGCACTGCATCCAGTGGCTGGGGTTTGGACACTGGATGGGTATCGAACCCGGGCCGTCCGCATGGTAGGCAAGAAACCACTGAGCCACAAATGTCCTTCCTAAATACAGTATATTAATAAGTGTAATGATGTAAGAGTGAATGCATGGTTGGGTGACATGGAGTGAATATCTTACCATCATTCTCTAAGACATTTCTTCAATAAAAATATATATTACAAAAAGGTTATTGTTATTATTAGTTGATGTCTAGTTGATGAACTAACTTCAAAGATCAAAAGATAAAAAAGATAATCTAAAACATTAAAATTAAATGGATAAACGTTTTTAAAAAAGAATAATTATTAAAAAAAAAAAATTTTAATATATATATATATATATATATATATATATATATATATATATATATATGTGTGTGTGTGTGTTAAATGTTTTATAATACTGTACATAAAAACTTTAATTATTTATTGTTGAAATGTATTTATTTAAATAATAAAACCTTTAAATTGTTAAAATTTGACACTTAAATACAAAACGTTTCAATGAAATGTAGCTGCGTATTGTCAGTTTTTAATTGCTAAAAATAAAACATAAGTATGTGACATACTACACTTTTATCCTGATATCCACTATAGTTGCATAACATTTTTTTATTTTTGTGATTATCTGGATACATGATGCGAGTTTTACTTAAATTTTAATATGTAGCTATAAAAATCTTCCATTTAGTATTCAATTTATTTACACTAAAATTATGACATTAAGAGGATATTTAAACCTAAAAAAATATTTTTTACAGAAATAAAATTAGTAAGTACTGACTAACTCTAGACATAAATTCCTAACTATACGTGACCTTTAATGAATTTTGTGATTAGATAACGACAGTCTAGCGCTATTTCAATGCGATGAATTGTGAAAGTCTTTTATTCTGATATGGACTTTATATCTTTTTATACACTATATACTGTATTACTATACTATACTATACTATACTTGCAGCTCCTAAATTAATTGTTCTTGACACTTTGTAATGAATTATTACAGGGCCAGGTGTAGCTCAGTGGTTAAGGCATTGAACTACTGTTCGGAAGATCCCAGGTTCAAACCCCACAACCACCAAGTTGCCACTGTTGGGCCCTTGAGCAAAGCCCTTAACCCTCAACTGCTCAGATGTATAATGAGATAAAAATTTAAGTCGCTCTGGATAAGAGCATCTGCCAAATGCCTAAATGTAAATTATTTGAACCAGTTCATTTGAATCACACTTGGTGTCGCCTCTATATAATTATTACTGTTATTGGATTAAAAATTCAACTATAACAAGTTTATTTTAGCCCCTTCAGGGCCCAACACTACAGTTAGGGATGAGGTAATTTCACTCCACTTATTAGCAGCTGATTACTAAGAACTTAATCAGCGTCTTCATTAAACAAACTCATTTTAGATTTAGTTACACCTTTTGTCTAAATAAGGAGCTTTGTTCTATTTTTTACACCATTCTACTTGGTATAAGAGAATCAAAATAATCATGTGTTGCATTGACACAATAACAAACATAAATGAAATCCATAAATGATGGTGATCATGTGCGGGAAAAACCACACAATTAAGTAAATAAGTAAAACTGTCAATGAACTTTGCTTGAGATCCCCAGATTAAAACATAAATGAAATGTAACTGAAACAGCGATTTTGATAGAAATGTATCAGTAAAACAAAATACTGTGATTCTTATGTATCACAGATTACAGTATCTGTGAATCAAACAAATTTTTTATGTATTGTGATGTTTTGCCAAACTGTCACATGGCTTTAAACATCATTAAGAAAACACACTACTATATACTATATATACTATACAGTATATAAACAGTTTATATCCCACAAAGTGAAACTTAATCAGTCAATGCACATGAAATTGATCCATCAAAATAATTGACTCATTTAAATGATTTAGAGTTTCTATACAGTAGCTCCATAATATGATCAAAATATTTTAGCAATGACCAAACGTTATACTGCTCTCTCTCTCTCTCTCTCTCTCTCTGTGTGTGTGTGTGTGAGTGTGTGTAGGTGTAAACATCTGGAAATAAATTTACTCCAACCAACAACAGAGCAGATATCTTTCAAAGCCAGCTGTGTTCATCAGTTTCCCTATTTTAAACACACACACACACACACACACACAGATAAACACACACCTATACACACAGCGAGTGTGTGATGTGGAAAGTCTGAGGCATCGATCGCTCTTACAGCTCGAGGGATAAGTTACGAAATGAAGCAAAAAATATAATAATTCAAGTCTGGGTTTAGAGGACATGAACATGATCCTTTCTAACATATGAAAAAAACATCACATGAGACACGTAAACTCTCCCGCTGCAAGTCATCCGGTTTATTGCTAATGCTAATGCTAGTATGACAGGAAGCTTGTCCTCATGGACCTACTACTGTACACTACGATTACATGGAATTGTAACGAGAACACCGTCACGGTCCAGTGCTAAACCCTTACTGTACACCGTCGTTTATTTAGTAACTAAAGCCGTAGTTCATCTTCATGTCATTCTAGTAATATAGTTATGTTTTAATAAGTAGCATAGCTTTTTATATTAGCACTGGTAACTCTACCACATGCCGTGTTAACGCTAACACAGTTAAAGATATGCCACAGCAAGCAACATGGACGTACTGTAGCTGACGGGAGCGGTATGAAGCCTAGCATGAAGCTAATGGAAATGCCTTAAGGATACGACAACATCTGCTGTTTTTTTATTAATTTGATCAACGTCCAAACAGACAACCTTTAAACATTGTTTTAACAACATTTGGAGGCATTGCATTTAATTTCATTAGATTATTTAGCCACCAAATACTAAAATTTTCCTAGCTTGTTAGACAACAAACAATGTTGCTTATAGATAGGGCGAGAGTCCGCATGTCGTTTTCTAAGAACTAAGGGATGTATTTTGACTGTCGTACCATCCCTGGAAAATTCTAGCCACCCCACTGTAAAAGGTTTGACCTCTCTGGCTAATAACCTAATAAATCTCCACAGCGTGGGATATCAGTAGATCCAGACAATCTGCTTAGAAATCGAAGTGCATTCCCCTGCACAAACCAGCTGTCCTTCCCTGTCATCCCTGGCTGTGATTCAGTTTCTCTAGAGGTGAAAAGGAAAGACGCTTGGACAAGACTGTCCTGCTTCTTAAATCAGCGTCTATAGCTGCCAAACATTTCTATTCATTTCTTCCCCTCATTCAATCAGGGAAGCTCTTAGAAATACAGCCAAGCGCTCAAAGCTCTCCAAGAACGTCCAAAAAGAAAATAAATTAGTTTGGATATTTATGTTTCGCCGTTTGGCTCATTTTTCATGCGGAACTTTGCTCCTGCATGCCTTGGGAACGTTAAAATAATGCTACTCGCATACAAAAACACACACGAGCAGAAGAACTGACGGCTGAGACACTCACCGGAGGACCTGGATCCCCTTTCAGACCATCAAAACCATCGTAGTCCAAAAAGTAGTGTCCATCTTCAAATCCATAGTCGTATCCGTATACCCCAGAGTCGTATGTCCGTTCCTCACCATATTCCTCAAGACGTTCCAGCTGGTTGTTGTACCCTTGCTGCCTGTATAAGGTTGCACCGTTTAGCTTCATCTGAGGCTCTGAGAGATCTGGATGTTGGGAGCTGTCATCGCCATTTGGCTGGTTCTTCACGTGGTCAGAGATCAGGATCGGAGCTGCCCGAGTGGCACGGGGTCTTCCGAGCACCCGTTGATCCTCAGTGTTGTTCTCCTCATTGGGTCTACCTTCACTTAGACGGGTGCTTGTAGTAGTTCTTGGAGTAAGACCTGGAGAGTGTGTTGGCCTGAAGGGGCTCGGGGACGGACCAACATTCCGAGTGGTACCGGATCTCAGTGTATTCCAAAAGGACGTAGTGTTAATTTTTCCTACAGAGTTCCTGAGTGTGGAGTTTGCTAGGTTTTGTGTGTGTGTTTCAGAGGGGGTGGGTGAAGTTGTAGAGAATGTTAGGGAAGGTGATGTGGAAGGGATCGAAGATCGGAAAGTGTCTGCCAGTCTGCAGTTTTTTTTAACATAGTCACAGTAATGTGCTGCGACCTGCGCTGACGGATATATCTCCAGCTGGCACAGAGAGCCTTCGAACTGTGCTGCCCTGGAGCTCATTCTTCCAATGGCCACACGGCCATTTGAGACCACCATACGTGGCCTGGTCAGTGTCTCCTCACTGTAGTGTACCTCCCCACATTGGCCAAAGAACGCCACCAAGCGTGGACGCACCGCCACCGCAAACGAATGCCACCGTCCATCCTGCGCTTCATACCTGAAGTAGACGGACGCTTTGTCACCAGTGTACACCACTACCCGATTGGGCAGAAGCTGCAGACCAAACTGGAGCCGGTCCATTCCGTCCCGCATGCTAAACACGAAGGCATTGGTGGCACGTTTTGAGTTGAGGCTCACTATCAGGGAAAACTCCTTCTCCACGCCTGCGGGAAAGACGCTCGCTACAGGGGCTTCGATCATGGCATCACGGTCCAGAGTCACCCCGACCCCAGGGGGAAGGATAGAGAGAGAGGGGAGAGAAGAAATAAAGGGGGATGAGGTCATCATCCAAGAGGAGTGGGTGGCATCTTTCTGGCTGGACAAACCCAGCTGGAGAAGAAGATCTACACCTGAGAGAGAAAAAGACACAAATAAAAGACAAGGAATAAGTGATCACATATTTGATCTTTGCACATTGTACTTGTCCATAGCATAAATGACGCCTAGACTTTTTCATCCATGGCTTTCTTCATTCTGCTATGCTGTTATCAGTTTTCCCACAAGGCCTGAGCCATCAGGACCAGCTGTGGGCCAGATGAAGGGATGACAAAGAGGAGCAGAAGGGAAAGTCCTCAGAGTTGGACTGAAAAATTACTACAAGACTTTAATCCTCTCCCATACCAAATTCATTCAGTTCACACAAACATCTATTTCGGCAACCTCGTATAACAGGATCTTTACTTCATCCTCATGTTGACTCCAAACATTTCCCCATATGCAGACAAGCCTGGGAATGTTATAGTAATTTTGTGTTTGATTGATCAGCTGAGCTGCAGGACAGAGCAACCACCGGTTCAAAGGAGATAAGAAGTGTTTGCAAGTCCAGAACTTTGTCTGTATATATGCTTTGAAATATTAAAGCAACGTTTTGAGTTCTATGTACAACGGAAATACAACAGGCGATTTATTTCTGCATCACTCGACAGCAGGTCTGAATTAGAGACGCAGAAAAAAACTAAGAAGATTAACGATTCCCTGTTTTCCCAAAGTAGCCTAATCAAAGATCTGTGAAGATCTGCAACACAAATGACCCCACATGCTTGTATAAAAACTAGGTCATAATACAACAGAATCCCGGATGTCACATCGCATCTCCTCCCTCCTCATAATCCGTGAACTCAGGTCATGGATCCAGGATTTGTCCAGGATAAAATATAAAAACAGAAAGATACAGAGGACACTGGGTGCTTTCTTTAAGAGTGACTCAGCATTTTGGCCCGTTCTTCTTTTCAGTAAAACAGCATGCATTCTCTCCCAGTACAGGAAAGAACACAGGGATTGAGGGAAAAGAGTTATCTGAGAAAACCAATGTCTGGATTTGTAATGAAGATGCCTTGCCCTGCTGATGGACCTCCATAATCTGCTCTGACAGACTCAAGCTGTTCAAACGCGCCTCTGTTCTGATCTGGTCCACTGATCTCAAACCCAGGCTTATTAAACATTTCAAAGGACAATAGTACAGATTTCTGATTAGGTCGTCCTCTCAGTGCTAGGATTAACTCATCCATCTCAGTTTATAAACATAAGACCCAGACGAGTAATCCCAAAAGCAGGAGTCTGTGCTGGGTTATCGGGTGTCCAGATCACGGTGTTGTCTTGTACGACAAGATGAACCATAGCTAGATACCAGTGACCCTCCTGATGTTCACCTCATTGAGCTTCTCGGTTGAGTTGTGAAGTTAATTTTACTTGATTTACTCATACAGTATTAAAACCCCAGACACACTACTACTACTACTAGACACTACTCTGAGATCCTGGAGATTCTATACAGACAGGGTCACTTTTTTGCCCATTGCAGAACGATCACTTGTAAATGGAGGACTTTTGGAGTATAGCGGTACCTCGGCACATGAACTTAATCCAATCCAGAGGTGAGTTCTAAAGGCAGCATTTCGTATTGTGAAATAGGAAATAATGTAAATGCAGATAATCTGTTCCAGCCCTTCCCAAAAATATTACCAATTTCCATACCAAACACTATAATCATATTTTTGCATTAAAAAAGAAAATAAAAATATTTATAAAAGACATGTAAATTAAGTCAAATATGAAATAGGCATTAAACCTCACTTCATCTTAATTTACGATTCCTCCTCTTGGCACCGGCTGTAAAAACTTAAAGTGGCTCCCTTTTCTTCTTGCTACCGTCTTCACGAACATTCTTGGGACCCATAGTTTAATGTCTTACACAAAGTGCAAAAACACCCACAAAACTCGCTTTCCACTGACAAGCTGCTGAAGAACTTTCTGGAGGCTATGAACAACTATTTCTTCACTTGCCACCCCATTCAAGATATACCCTGCCTTATTTCCACAGCTCTACACAGGATGGATAGATCTCGGAAGAATTGAAGTTTAAGCGAGAATTTTTTACTTTGTTGCTTTTACAGGGAAAGAAAATATCAAATTGTATGAATATCGGTTTCAGTTTCAGTGTCAGTATAAGAAAATTTCGTGTTCTCATGTCGTCTCTAACTATTATATTACCGTTATTCATTTTCCTGCACATTAACTTTCCATCATCTGCCTCGTTATCGTTCAGTATGTTTTATTCTTCACATAAACGTTAACAGCCAAACTGAAATACAAAAGTTACATAAACGCCGTTTTTCATCTGCCTTTTTTTGTCTTTCCTCGCAGTGGGTTCGAGGTGGTCTTTATGAACACTGTTCCTTCACACAGGCGCGAGGCTCTCCTCCACTCCACTTCCTGTTACTCCTCTATCTCAGATGGGACACTCGTTAATGTGTCTGATGTAGAGCAGGAATTTCTCTCTGTTTACTGAGGAATCTGACGGCCCGTGCTTTTTTTCACCGACTCACACTGCTTTCTCAATCTCATGGACGTGAAATAAAAACGTACTGGTCATAATGGAGCTTAAATAAGTCGTGCGTATTTTGGACCTCATCAGCGGTCAGATCGGACTTTAGGAGGCGAGCGGGAAAAACAAACACGGTGGAGGAAGTGTTGGTGAAAAATGAGCCTTGGAGAGAGTTAGTGAGTGAACAAGCGGATATTTACGACATGAATGTGAAATATTTACAATATCCCGATGTTGCTGCAGGTAAAAATAACAGAGTGTGTATTTTTGGGACGTTCTTTCACTTCAATTCGGTCATGGCACAGAAGAAGCTCACCGTCTCTTCTTCTAAAGCTAAAGTAAAGACAAGCCCCGTCCTCATCAGCAGTTACACCAACCTGTAGTCCATCTGCATTACTCATCATCATGCAGCTAATCGAGAACGCCAGATTATCTAGTTAGGCTTCTTAGGAAACTAGGTAGGAGTGGTGAAACATCTCTCTCCATCTCTCTCGTTCATGTGGAAGCTCATGTTCATGTGCAATCAGGCTGCATTCCACCTCTGCAGAGGAAGAGCAGACACGCCGGGACGGTGCAGAGCGAAGGCAGAGGGACTTCAGAGGCTTTAATACGGGGACAACATGACATCCCGGACGTCCTCAGTTTCAGTATTCGCTCATTTCAGTGTCTGGTTTTAATTACGAAGACGTAAAAGCAGCAGTAATACTTCAGGACTCTCTGATCTCATCAGAAATGCGAAAAATTACTAAAAATCTGACAGATGCAGAAAGGGGAAGAGAGAAAGAGACAGACAGATAGAGAGAGAGAGAGAGAGAGAGAGAAATAGAAAGAGGATATAGGGATAGCGGACACGAAAAAGCAGCGAGATACAAACAGACAAATAGACTGAGAGACGGAAGAGAAACAGACAGACAAACAGAAGCAGTAAAAAGTGTGAGAACCAGAGAAAGAGACCAACAGACAGAGAACCGGTGACGTTGACAGAGAAACAAAAAGGAGACAGACAGAGATACAGATGCAGGGACAGACAGGCAGACAGGGACAGATAAAGAGAGAGTGAGATAGAGAGAGACAGAAACCGACATCGAGACATACAGGGTCACAGAAACAGATAGGAAGACAGACAGAGAGAGACAGACAGAAGGTCAGAGAGACAGACAAGGAGACAAAGCGAGAGAGCGCGATAGGGATACAGAGACAGACAAGGAGAAAGAGACGTAGACAAATAAAGAGACATACAAAAAGGGAAACAGACAGGGAGACAGAGTGACAGACAGGGGAAAAAACAGACAGGAAGACAGAGAGGCAGACAGAGAGAAAGGCAGATAGGGAGACAGAAAGAGAGAGACAGACAGACAGCAACCACAGACAGTGAGACAGAAATGAAGAAAGATCAAAAGATTAGCAGACTGACATAAACAGATAGGGAGATAGACAGGTGAAGAGACGGACGGAGAGACAGACAGACAGTCAGACATTGAGACAGGCATAAATAGATAGTGAGCCAGACAGACACAGAGAAAGAGAGACAGACAGAAAGGAAGACAGAGAGACAAACAGGGAGCCAGAGACACACATAGAGAGAGAGAGAGAGAGAGAGACAGATAGAGACACAGAGAGACAGACAGCTCACCTTGAGTTTGTGGATGTTCCTCTGCAGAGAGCATGGTGAAACATACTGACAGGAGCAGAAGGAGGGCTCTCCTAAAAAAAAATAAGAAAGCAGTAAATATCAGTGTAATAATCTCTCATTGTTGAAGTTATGGTCTGTATAAAGCACACGCCAGCGCAAACCGCGGACATCTGGGTTACAGTGAACCAGTCGCACTGAGGCGGTGAACATTAAGTGGTGAGATAATTCAGAACGTCATCAACGTGTTCGCTCCAACTCGGAAGGAGAAACCTACAGGACTGGGAAACTTTCTTCATTCAGTCTTAAGAGTTCTGATCACAAACAGCTGGATCTGCATTCCACCTCTGGACCACATCATCGTCTCGAAGGTGATGAAGGCTCGTGGTTTATTCGTTCAGTTATTGTGATAAAGTGTCACGACAGCTTCTGCTTTTCTTTACTTAAAAATACTTCTCTCGCAGTTACATCGAGGCTTCAGCATTCACCTCATATTAATGTTCATCAATCATCCAGGATTTTATGATTCAACGATTAAAAAGCAGGCTTAGCATGCTAATCGGATGCTTTCTGGAGGATTTATTTATCCGACGCAGGGCCGCTAATCAGCACCGCGCTGTAACTCGCCCCGAGGCACCTTCAAATGAAATGTCTCAGCCAGGGATCAAACCCAAGTCCCAATTCCTAATATAAGCCACTGTCATGACTTATTATTCAGATATTCACCCTAAAGCAGATTATTCAGTAACTACTATGAATTATTCCCCCAGTGCACTGACGCTATGAGGAAACGTGCGGAATTTGCATCTTTAACTGACTTTGAGTTTAGGAGATTTATGACATGGAGTGAAATCTTGAGCAAAAGATATTTATGGGAATGGAGCATACAGTAGATCAGTGCGCTACCTTCACTCTAGGCTACGTCTCATACAAAATGTTTTCTTCACAATCATCTAAACACAGCACGCAGCAATCACACTGATTGGACAACAGCCAATGAGAGAGCAGGAAAAAGAGCATCTAGGAAACGACTGGGAATAACCAGAACATGATCTGGGAATGAAGTGCAATCTGATGAGATTCCAGTTCCTGTCTGAACCTGAACCTTCATTGATTGGCTTTGAATCATATCAGCTATCAATTTTCCGATCATGGATTCTGCTCACTCTGAAGACATGGACAGACTCGCTCCGTGCAAAAGATTTGTTTGGATTGAATGCATTCAGATACCCTGGACTCACTTAGCAAAAAAGCAATCAGGTTCCAGCATGCTACTCTTGTTTGTAAAGTGTGTTTACAGCTGAGGGAGTCAAAGACACACAGCTTTGCCTCGAAACACACAGTACAAACACAACAGGGCTCTACATGCGACGCTCTAACACCATTTACTGGGAATTAAGAACCTTCAATAACCCAATGAAAGAAGCCAGTAACCCTTATTTGTCCTCAGTTATACATCCTTAACCCACTGACAACCCATTTTTAGGAAGCTTTGAAAGCTAATTTATTCTATTAACTCTAAGGAACCACTGAAGAACCCTTTTTCAACTAAAATACATTAGTTATCGTTGGGACCTTTAAAGGGCCATTTAATAACCTTTTTTGGAAGCCGAGAGCCCTTCATCCTCCAAAAGAACCCTTTAGGAACCACTAAGGAACCATCCATCATTCAAAGAATCGTTAAACAATCCTCAAATAACATTTTTTTGGATGCAGAAACATTAGATATGAATCCCTAATGAAAACAACTGAAGGTTTCTTACTGGAAGCCAATAAAGATTAACTAGCCATGGACAACCCAGGTTGTGTAAGCTTAAGTAACCCTTAATTATCCAACAAACTGTCAAGGACCTGAAGAACCTTGTTAAACAAAGACTTCTTTGTTATCCAGTAAATCAAAAATGTATTTCTCCAGTAAAAACAAAAATGAATTCTTATACAGTAACCCTTTCAGAACCATTTAATAACCATTCTGGAAGCTTGGAATCCTTAGATACCCTTGAATAACCTTTTTGAAGCAGAATGTCTGATATTTTTGAATCCAAGTGAATCCTAAAACAAGCTGCTGAAGAACTTTCTGGAGGCTATGAACAACTATTTCTTCACTTGACCCTTTTGAAGAAGCTGTGAATTTTAAATTATCAATTGAACCCTCGAAGAACCCCTTACTCCCTTATTTAACCAATGAACTGTGGAAGAACCATTGAAGAACCCTTTTTTCCAAAGCTAGGACGCTTTAATTGTCCCATGAACCCTTAAAGAACAATTAAAGAAACTTTCTTCAAAAGGAGCGAA
The DNA here is from genome assembly GCA_030522415.1 of Channallabes apus. NCBI lineage: Eukaryota > Metazoa > Chordata > Actinopteri > Siluriformes > Clariidae > Channallabes > Channallabes apus. The sequence continues at coordinate 24,345,253 of CM060117.1, read as the reverse complement.
TCTTATATACGATATCTAATAATTCTTTAAGAACTTTTGAAGAACCTTTGTTTCTTCTAACAACATGAGCATTATCATTTAAACAGGGCTGAACTCTGGTAGGGAAATGACCCATGTTCAGCAATGATGGAGCCCACACACACACACAACATCTGGTTTGGATGTAAGGCTCTATATTGTCTAAACCGTAACACAATGCATGTATAATGGAATTTTCCACAGCAACTTATATCAGGAGCTGGAGGGCAAACAAGGCAAGGCAAAACTCCCAGAAACGCTAGTATGCTAAAATCATATAGCATATGCTAACAATGTGCACTGGTATCTAAGTATGAATATTTATGCAGATCTGGCTCTGCTAGTCACCTAGATCTGGTCGTTTTATACCGCGAAGCAGAATTCCGGCACGTTTCTCAAACATTATGTTTCACCTTATTAGAGAAAGTTAGAAAAACGTCCAAAAACCAAGTGTTCTCATGGTCATGCAAGACGGTGTCACCAGGAGGCTGTGAGTTAAAATCTCAAGACCAACACCACGCACCAGTTTTAACCCTCGAGTTGCTCAGAAGGGATTCAGAGTTGATTAAACATAGAGGCAGTTTATCTCCAAGGCTTGTGATTGGTTCACTTCCCATTTCAGGTTTCCTTATGGCAAGACTGGAAGGAGTGTAATTACTGTAGCTCACCTCTGTGGTCAAAGCGCTTTCACTGCGAGCATTGTAAATAACACACGTCTTGTGCCTGAAAGTGTAGGACGGGTGTGTGTGTCTGCACCGATCAACATGAAACTAAAGATCTGAGCCTCAGACATCTGGACTGTACAGCAGGATTCCTCCAACAGGGTTGCAGATTACAGTTTATTCGGTTTGTTTAAATGGAATCAAATTTGGTCTGGACAGCAGATTATCAGCACCAAGATTTGGCCTGACGACCTTATGGTCAGAGCTGATTCTAGTCGAGTCATATAAAGTACTTGCTACGACTCCAGAAATAGGGGTTCGTCTCAAAAACCAGCAGAAGAAGACACTCAGTGGCATTATTGTTGGCAATGATAGTGTAAGGCTTCCCCTACCCCTTCCCCTACCCCTTGCCCCTTCCCCTTGTCCCTTGAAACGAAGTGGAAAGGGGAAGGGTTTAAATTTTTCCCCTAAGAAATGGGACACCACTACAACACTGTTATACGTCATCATACGTTGTCACTAGTTCCTAATGTTACGTTAAAGCACATGCGCCGATGTTTATCACACATTGCAATAAGAGAGAGATTACTCACTCCCAAAGTTTTTTTGCGCCGTATTTCATCCCTATACATAATATAAATTATAAAAATATATAAAAATAAAATATATATTTGTAATATCGTGCAATCGGTGCTAGCCGCTAGCAAACTTTAGCGATTTTTTTGCAAACATTTCTTTACAGAACATCACCATAAACACAAACACAAGACTAGAGGTAATATACATATAATGAAAACTTGTCATAAAAATCTTTATTTATGGCAAAAATTTACATTTATGGGTCTGTTTGCTCGAGTGAGCAGCCATGTTGAAATTTTCGCTTAGCCCTTCGTTTGAAGTGAGGTCCTGAAAAATCTTCGTTTGGAGGGCTATCTGGCCCTTCCCCTTCCCCCTCCCCCTCCAACCAAAAGAGAAATGAGACACCCCTACCCCTTCACGTGAACGCGCCAAACGGAGGGGTAGGGCTATGTGAAGGGGTAAGGGGTAGAAATGGGATTCAGCCTAAATTACTAAACCTGTACAGTAGCATGCTAGTGAGTCAGAGCGAGTTATAGTGTTCAGGTTGGTGCAGCTAGCTCGCAAAAACAACAACAACTACGACAACAAAAACAATGTGCATCCAAGTAAAAAAAATGTAAATAATTTAAAAAAACTCATGCGTGAGTGTTCATACAAGTTAGCTCTTCTGTTAGCAGTTTTTGCATCATCTAATCTGCGTTACTTAAATAAAATCAGCAAAAACCTGTTTTTCATAGCATCAGATGCTGAAATGTCATTCTGTAACCTTGTAGTCATCTTGTAACAAAGGCAAAGGCAACAAAGGAAAAAAGGCAAATGCTTTCCAGATCTTAGATCAGATTAAGCTAATTACACTATATTAAAAAAGAAGAGAGCTGTAATGAGAAGTTATTGTGAAACATATTGTGAAACATATCAAGTGCAACCACAACATGTGTTACAGCCGGTGAACCACACAGTACCACTTATCTACTGCAACTGGCCTTGAGCATGAACAGCTTGTAATGCAAACACAGCACAGTAATAACACACACTCAGACACAAAGTATGAAATCCATTCAAAAAGAGAGCGTCCGGCAGGGTGAGAGGGACCAGAGGCAGAAACAGTTAAGTTAGCTGTAATGTGGGTGCTGGTGCTCACCATCGTTTACTTTAACGTCTGCTGATGAAACTATTCATTTTACAGCCTGAAATTAGTCGACCACTGACCTGGAAGAGCTTTGAATAGTCCTTTGACCTTTCACTGTGACTAAACACTCTTGACACTCGGACTGTGCTGTGTATGCGTGTGTAAGTGTGGGAGTTAGTGTGTGAGTGCACTTGACCATCCACAGATCTGAAACTCCTACACCATAGTGCTTTTTCTTTTTCACCAAAATGAGTTAAAACCATGAGTTGAAATCATGTGTTTTATTTACATAGAAAAAATAAAACGCACCCAGGAGGAACTGTTACATTGTCAAAATGTAGTGATGTTCATTTGGGAACGTTGCAGACATTGGAAAGATGTTGGTATGAGGTTGTTTTTGAGAGTTTAAATGATAAAATTTGAGAACGATTAAATGATGTCGTAATAACAACGACTACAGGAACAATGATGGGAACAAATGCTATCACAATGATGCAAAAAGTGACTTCAAAACAGCATTAATACCAAATGGATGGCGTGAGAAGGACTCGAGCTCCGGTCACTGCGGCAAGAGCGCTGAATGTTCACCACTGGACCACTAGGGGGCATGATGATGATGATGATGATGATGATGATGATACTGGTAAATGCACGTAGACAACAACGTGTGACATAAAAATACCGGACAACATCAATTTACTGAAATATTACAGTAAATTGTAATGCAGCCAAAATACAAACTGTTTAGTGTGTGAGATGTAAAAGGCAGATATATATAGTTAGATACTTAAGGGTCCATGAATCAGCATCAGTGCTCCAGATAAAGGTTACAATTCTATAGTTTTGAGGTCATATTGGTGTTCGCGTCGTGTGTACAACGTTATCTCAACGTCATTTTATCAAAAAAGACTTTCAAAGTCAACATTGTCCAGATGGTGAACGTCATCGCAACATTGTTACGTAACTATATTACAACGTTCATCTAATCTTCTAAAGTTCTGATCTAAAGTTCACCAGAAGGTCAACAGAATAACCATCAGATTTCAGGTATATCACCTGAACATTACAGCACTCTCTCCTAAACGTGCGCTATAAGTGTACAGATATGAAAGCAGAGACTCAAAGACCACGCTATAAATAACAAAGACGCTCTTCAGTCGTAGCTTGTGTCCACTTACTAGCTAATGTAGCTTGATGACGAAAAAAATAAGATAATTAGACTAGACCGAGTAATGCAGACGGTATAAAGGTGAATGTGGAGAATGTTGGCAGACTTGCTCATGCGTAAAGATGTAAACAGCCCCTAATCAAGTATTTGTTGGTGCAGCAACGTAGGAATGACTGGACTGTCTGAACCGCCTGCATGTTAGCATTTCATTAGCAGCAAGCTATCCAGCTAACATACTGAATGACGTCTACAGTGTTTTTCACAGCTCTAGAGTCAGCATTACAGATTTAACCAGCGAATATACTGTATATCTGTGTGTTGATTGGGCTAAAGGTAGCGATTGAACTCACAGTATAACTCATTTCATTTAACGCTAAAGAGGAGCTGCTGTGTTTACTGTTCATGCTCTGAGCAGCCATGCTGATTTGGTGATGTGCTAAAATCTGGGATTCTGAGATTTCTTACAGGTCTGAGTTCTGGGATTATCGGATACAAGATTTAGCTAAAAACATACAAATGCATAATTTTGTCCTTCGCTGTGGTTTTTTTTTTTCAAGTGAAAGATGATTGGTTGGAAAAGTTCTTCGCTGTGTATATATATATATATATAACTGCTCTAGATGTAAAAACTTTACCATTCAAACTGCTTCAGTTTTAAACCTCATCCTGGTCTAGTAAAGTTATGCAACCTGCAGACAAACCAGATCTTCCTCAGACAGCTTCTCACCTCGGTCACAGAGTCTGGAGGTGTTCTTACAGCCTGAGTAAATATTTACTCAATCTACAGGAGACTCAGTGAACCAAACTCTCTTAAGTCTCTCTCTCTGTCTCTCTCTCTCTCTCTCTCTCTCACTCTCTGTCTCTTTCTGTCTCTCTCTCTGTCAGTGTGTGTAAGAGGCAGATCAAAAGTCACGGTGCCTCCATGCAGAGAGAACCGTTCCACAGGGAAGAAAAAACTCCAGCTGTTTGTTTCGGGAACATCTGAATAATGATGTTACATCAAAAGAAACACCCTAACAGATGCATGGATATATTTAACACACACTGTACAATATGTATGGACAGAAGCACTGTGTTGTGATGGATCATACAGTAGATGTTGTAGAGATGTTCGATGACGATGAGGAATGATGATCTGGTTTATCTGGTGTACACACGGATGTCTCAAAGCTTGAACTCCATCAGAGAGATTAGTTTGGACAGATGGAAGCACACTGCTCCACACTGCTATGAGGAATTTGTACTATTTGTGACAGCAGAATTGTGAAGAAGACATTGTTGGGTCGCGACACAAACATTCGTTAAAATAGGATGAATTTTCTTCCACGTGTACAAGCTTGTCATAAATGAATGAATGAATGAATATTATTTCTCCAGTTTGGACCTGGACACTTCTCTGGGTTGCCAGATTGGATTCAGCTGTTTTTTTGTTTTTTTTAAAACCCTTTTTCTTTAAATCGCTGGCCAAATCTTTTAATTCCCACATATCTACAGTCCCACATTTCAACTCTGATGTGATTTAATAGAGACATCCAGCTGTGCAGCGAGTCCTGCGGCCCATCTGGCAACTCTGTACAAATATTTTGACATCTCACAGCCATGTGAAGCCATTCAGTGCGTTTATTACTGATTATGCTTTCTTTCGAGCATATGGTGTTAAAATAAAGCAGTGCATAAACAACAATAATAATAATAATAATAATAATAATAATAATAAATGCACACTGTGCATTATTATTATTAATAAATGCATAAAACTAAATAGAAGCAGAATAATAATGCTGAATAAGAACTAGTTCAATGAACGACTAGGTAAGGGTGCGTGCAAATGTTTTTACCCCCCACAGTCTCTCCAATTTACACCCTTTCACACCATTTAGGAATTGAAGTTTGCAGCCTGTTCGGCTCAGGAATGTGGTGGGATCAGGAAGAGGGAACATGTTTAGTGCTTTCATGACTGCTAACACTAGTACACTTTTACAGATTTCATTTAAGAAGCTCTGATTAAAGCTTGGCTCCAAAAACAACAATAAAAAAAAAAAGTAAAAATGTGAAAAAATTAGAACATGCAGCTTCACGTGACTGTCCATGGGTTGGACATGGGTTTCTATTAATAAAAGTTGATTTTGCAGTGTGTGTGCAAAAATAAAAAAGTGAATGTGCATGTGTGTGTGCGCGCGCACAATATGTAGGAGTTTAATGCAAAATAAATAAATAAATAAATAAAAGAGAGTAAAAGTAAAGGCACCCCGGAGCTGTACTCACGTCTGTGCAACGCGGCCGCCCCTTGTCCTTTGGGCTCCTAAATGCATCTGTATGCATCTGTCCGAGCAGCAGAGTCCTGGGGGAAAGCGGAATCGCGCGCCAGAGGAGACCGGGAGCGCGAGCCGGAGCTCGGGTGCGACCGGTGAGGGTGAAGAGCACGCGAGCCTCAGAACCTCCTCATTCTCCTCAAAACTCACAAACCTCAGTCTCTCTCTCTTTAGATATCTGCACACCCCTCCCTGATACTTTCCGCGCGCCGGGATGTCGGTGTCGCTCGTGCGCGCACGTGCAAGGAACGGATCGGTAGTACAGTGAGACCGGGGGTTCAGTAAGACACAAACTGCTCCGGTACGGAGGTGGGACTGTCTCTCCCCCCCCCCTCTCTCTCTCTCTCTCGCTCTGTAGCCCAGGGCCGCGGGTGCCGCACGTGCCTCAACTTGCGCTTGTGCCGCGCGCGCGCATCATCCCTGCCCCGAGTAAAACTGGTGTCGGGTTTCCGATTCACCGACCGGTTCCCGGTGACGTCACCGACTCTGATACACGATCATACAGTCCAACCGCTTCCACACATCAAATGGTCGAGGTGTGAGCGCTCAATGACGTCATGGTAAAATCCTGTACCTTTTTGTATTATTATTATTATTATTATTATTATACTTAGGGCACGACGAGGGGTACTCCCTGGACAGGATGCCAATCCATTCTAGAACACACACACACACACACCCACACACACTACAAGCAATCAGTCTATTCTACATGTCTTTGAACTGAGGGAGGAAACCGGAGTACCCAGAGGAAACCCACAGAGCACAGGGAGAACAGGTAAACTCCAAGAACAATCAAACCCGGACCCTGGAGGTATGAGGTGAAGGTGGCAGTGCTAACCACTAAACCACCATGATGCCATCACCAAATCTAAGAAGTAAAATTTTGGTTTAGACGCATACACTGGTCCCTCAGAAAACTAATGTTCCACCTTAAGAACAGATATTTTGTAAGAAATTAGTCTCAGCTAATAGTCTCAGCAACTATTTTCGGCATACGACTGAAGTTGCACGTACATCCGGAGGCTGTTCATAGATCGCATGTGTCAGTGGAAAGACAAGCGAAGTGATATATATATATATATATATATATATATATATATATATATATATATATATATATCTATGTATATATATGTATATATACTCCCCCTCCTATATTTCTATATTTTGCAATATTTTATTATGCCCTTATTGTACAGTTTATTTTACTAGGTAAATTTATTTCTTTAGTATTTCCTTTTATTGATATTTATTTACGTACAAGCTTTTATTTTCTTTTTAAGGTCACTGGCGGTCGTGTAAGCATTTCACTGCATATTATACTGTGTATGACTGTGTATGTGACAAATAAAATTTTAATTTTAATTTGGGTTTACAGGTATTTTGTAGTTGTTTTGACATTTTGTGTAAGATTTAGTGAAGACGTACTGTAGCACCATGGCATCACAAGAATGTTAGCAAGGACGGTAGCAAGAAGAAAAGGGAGCCGCTGTCTGTTTGGTTTTTAAAGCAGCCGGTGCCGAGAGGAATCATAAATTAAGGTTAATAATAAATTAAGTGAGGTTTATTCATTAGATGTTATTTATTTATATTTGACTTCATTTGCATGTCTTTTCTAAATGTTTTGATTGATTTTTAAATGCAAAAATATGATTATAGTGTTGGAAATTGGTAATATTGGTAATGCCTATAGGTGGCTCGAACAGATTATCTAAATGTATATTGTTTCCTATGGGAAAATGTGCTTCACAATGCGAAATTTCACCTTCAGAACTACCAGTCTCTGTGAAGTAGCTGTTGCTATAGACGCAATATGGTAATAATATAAACCTGTGATTTTGAGCTGTGTTACTGTCAGAACCGCTGTTATATAATATTGAGAATTTCCACACTACTGTGACTCTTCATTACATAATGAATGATATAAACACAGCACTCTGGGCGTAGCTAGCTGTGAAGCACTGTTTGGTAGCCATATATATATTCTAAAACAAATGACTTTACAGGAGATGTTTTTAACACATGAGACAAACAAGTTAACGTGTATTCAGGCTTCAATCTCTTCAACATCAAAAGGTTAAGGTTAGGGTTTGGATTAACCTTCCCTCTAACCCTGACCCTATACTTCAGGGTGTCACTCGGATGTCGCACCGAGCCGCTAATAACCTTTACGTCAGCGAATTTGGCTGAGAATAGCTCCACTGGTGTCGAGAGTCACTGTAATGACCCTGGGTAACACAATACAAACTCTTGAGGGAGAAAATTTCCCGTAGTGATGGAGTTCAGTTAAAGCAAGATAAAAGAGAGTTAACGTGTCCTGACCTTAATTGCAAACCTTCGTTAACAGGCGCTGTATCTGTGTGTTCAGTGCCAACAGACCCAACAGTGGTTTTCCCAAAGTGTAACACACAGCAATGGCCTGAACATCACTGACGACATCTGAGCACATGGTCTCAAACAGGTCCTGTGGAAACTCTGTTGTTCTCAGATAGTGATCAGAGTTTTAGTGAGTCTGAAACATATTCTTAATTTAGTAAGACGTTGTTTATCCTCCCGTCACCTGAAAGCAGCCTTAGCACCATCCTGGTTCATTTTTGGTGAAATAAGCATGAGGTGTTTAAAGATGTACAGCATTTGTTCATCTAGTTTGACTTCATTGTCCTACACTAACCACAACCCCATGCGACTACATTCTGATGGGGATTCAATGGGATTTAACTTTCGCTTCATCTCAAACAGAGATCAAACAGAGTGATGCAGAACCGGCACAAGGTCTAACCAGCTGATCAGCCTCCAAAGCTAATTCCACCATCACTGACGTCACAGTTAACTAACTGTGTGTCTCTAACTAATATGACTAATGTGTCTCAGTTGTGTATTCTGGGATTTTGAATCGAGGACCTCTAAGCTGGACTTCTCCTTTCTATTACACTGAACATGACTGGGAAATGAAGAGTGAGTGAGAGAAGAAGCTCTTTTTTATTTAACAGCAAAACTAGACAAGAAAGAAGAAACTAAAATCTAAATTTCAGCCGAAACAAATTTCCTGTTAACATTCCACACTCCGATCGCAGAGTAGATCACCTGAAGCTGCCCGGTTCTCTGGCTCGGCTGGGATTTAAACCCACATCCTTCCAGAACCTAGCACAAAACCTTAAGCTGCAATGAATCCCAGAGGCAAGCACAGATCCATCATCGCTCTCACAGTCCAAGAAGTGCTCAGAGTGTGAGAATCTGGTCTGGAGAAGCAGGCGCATGACAGGAACCAGACATGGAGCTCGGTCCAAGCGCAATTACAGTCCAAGTCACACCAGCACATATGCCGGAGCTTGAACACCACAAGGCATCAAAAGCCAAGATCAATTCAAAAGCTGGCAAAAGCAAAAGCGTGGTATTGTTTCTCTTCACCTACAGCCTTGTGAGATTTACCAGATCACACGGAACGCCTGTAATGCGTATTCCAGTTTGGTAACTGTGCAGCACGTGCTTTCTGGATCTTTTTCGTGCCGATCGGAGACGCGGTGCGAGGGGAAACCCGACTTCCTCCCTGAAGGAGCAGCACGTGACGGCGAACGCAGAACATTAGCAGATGTTCAAGGGACAAAACAAGCACACGCTACTCTGTCTGGCCTTTATTTTACTCTGTGTACCTCAACCTTCATAAATAAATAAATAAATAAACAAATAACATTTGAAAAATAATAAATAAAAGTAACACATGGTGAATATTATAATACACAGAGGATGGAATGAAAGAGTATAAATCATTTAAGGGTTTAGTTATTAGTTGATAAACTCTCATAAGGATGTTTAATATAATGCAAAATAAAACATATACACAAGAAAAATAATATACAAGTACTGTACATCAGTAAAAAATATATATATATTCTTAAAGTTGTTCATTTTTACAGAAACTGTATTCAGTAATATGAATTCATACAGTATTATATCCATGGTTTCATATGATAAGGATGTGAAAGGGGTGAACCTCAGCCCTAATGTAGATTTATAACACCATCATTTATTAGAATTTAAATTGTATATACTGTATGGTGCTCTTTCATATTTTCTTGAATATGCTGCATTATACGTTATTCTAAATCAGAAAAAATATATATTTATGTATATCTGAGCAGCTGAAAAATATTATACAAAAAATAATACATACAATTATACTCTATTCTGAAAAAACAATCATATTACAGAAAATAATACATGACACAACAGTAGAAACGTGACTAATGATTACACTAGGTGTATTTTCCAACAAATTGTAAGAATGTAAATTGCAATATGTGATTTATCTTCATATCTTTATGTTCAAATGTAGGGTGGCGCGGTGGTGTAGCGGTTAGCACTGCCGCCTTGCACCTCCAGGGTCTGGGTTCGATTCCCCGGCCAGGCTCGATTCCCGTCTCTGTGTGCATGGAGTTTGCATGTTCTCCCCGTGCTTGGTGGGTTTCCTCCGGGTACTCCGGTTTCCTCCCACAGTCCAAAGATATGCAGGTTAGGCTAATTGGCGTTCCTAAATTGCCCGTAGTGTGTGATTGGGTGTGTGAGTGTGTGTATGTGTGAATGAGTGTGTGTGTGTGCCCTGCGATGGATTGGCACCCTGTCCAGGGTGTACCCCGCCTAGTGCCCGAAGTCTCCTGGGATAGGCTCCAGGTCCCCCGCGACCCTGAACACAGGATTAAGCGGTATAGAAGATGAATGAATGAATGAATGAATGTTCAAATGTGTTATTCCTGCCTGAGCCTGGACGAGGCTCCTGATTGGCTGAGGATAGAACCCTGCAGCGTCGCCACATTGCTTCAGGTTCACATTATACGACTGCATGATTTGTGTTGCGTTCCTCTACGCTGAGATCGCGACAACACACATGACGCTGGCTTTCTTCCGGGAAATTGTCCACCGCTGTGTTTATACTTTGTCCTGATCACGATCAGTGCATTAACCACATCTGAGGATTCAGAATAAATATTTTGTTTGTTGTTGTGTGTTTTTTTAATTAGCTTACAACCTGCTTGTGAGTTTTTTTTTTTTTTAAGTTTTCGCGCTGACATCCAGAGCTTTCAGCAGCCTTCAAATTTCCTGCTTTGAACTTCTGCGGCGAAATGAAAATAAAGGAGCTATTTGTCCAGATGTCTATTAATGACCGCATCATGGATTCATTAATAGAGTTTTAGAAGCAGAAAGGAATCCCGCAGCTACGGACACAACTGTTATCTATTACCGAGCGCCTGCCGAGTCGGCTTGTGGCGAAAACAAGGAGGAATACGCATTATTAGGCCTGAAATCATATCGGCGTCGATGTTAGGTGACGATAGTTTGCTTCTAAATAATACAAATTACATAAATCTTTCAGAAGCATGAAATTTCCACATTGGCGGAAGTGAGGCTTCCTGAGAGTCTCCAGAGGAGGTGGAAAGAAACAGGTCCTGTGAGTGTTATCCACCTGAGGCAGAATTCAGTCAAGGTGAGATGCTTAGAAAGTTATGGTTTCTATAGTAACAGTTCGTTCATGGGGATGTTTTCTTGATGATGCTATGGAGGGAGTCTCAAGTGTCAGAACAGAGCTAAGAACAGGAACAAAATCGATTCATACTGTAGATGTTCCACTGCTTTAAACGATGTCTCGTGTTGATTGTTTTCCTCTTTACAGTTACATCACATTAATTATGTGTACATACAGAACATACATACAGAATCGTGAACATTAGAATGATTTAGTCTCTGGACAGAACTTTAAAACTGTAAAGACTTTCTTCCCAGTTAAGGAGAAAAAAAACATTCCAGTCGCGTGTTTCTTTAAACACAAACGTTTTTGAGGGATGGTTTTAATTCCTGTAGTGTACAGCGGAGATGGAAATAGATGGAAAATAGATGGAGATGGAAATGGTTAAAGCAGAAGTGAAGAGAGAAAAAGGCAAGCTGCCAATAGATGTTCGCAGAAGCCTAATGAGAACTGCAGAGACTCAACTTCCTGTCCGGGCAGGATGTCAGTGACAACATGTGGTCCTGATCTCAAATCTTGCTTTCAAATCTTTTTTTTTTTTTCCAAGGTGTTCCTGTGGACTGCCTGAATTAGCAAAAACACACATACTGTAATGCATCTGTGGTAATTGTATGATACGTGCATTTGCATAAATTATTTGTAAGTAAAGTCAATAAAGAAAAAGCAAACATGCAACTTTTCTTTGTATATAGACACATATACACGGGCACAACTAAATAGATTAGAATATCATTGAAAAGTTGATATTATTTGAGTGAAACTCAATAGATGAAATATTATAGAGATTTATTACACACAGACTGATATATTTCAAGTGTTTTGTTTTATTTAATTTGGATGATTATGGCTTCACATTGATCAGAGCGGGCTTCACAGTGTGAACCACACATGGAGGAACCGTCCATTCACTCTCTCTATGTCTAACAAACACACAGCAGACAGAGAAAAGAATCTCAATATTGGACTCATCAGACTAAAGGACAGTTCTCCATGTACTGTATCTAATCCCTTGTGTATTTGACCCAAGTAAGTCTCTTCTGCCTGTTGTTCCTCCGAAGTAATGGTTTCTTTGCCACAATTCGCCCCATTACTTAGGCTAGTTGTTCTAATAAACTCATCCTCTGCAGCAGAGGTAGCCCTTGGTCTTTCTTTCCTGGGTCCTGGGACGGTTCTCATTTGGTTTTGGAGACTGCACTTGAGGATACATCCAATGTTCTTGAGTGTACCACCAAATGCCTAAAGATACAAGATTGTTTATGTACCAGCCTCAGCAGCTTGTCTGTTCCAACCACTCAGCGTTCAGCATCACCAGTATACTAATCACCGGCCTGATCATCTGTCATCATCTGCACCTGTTTCTCACTGGTTCATGCCTTCAGTAGATGTGTTTTATGCTTCAATGATTCATAGTTTGCTGTGTGGATTAACAAACTAAAACATTGATTGGCTTCATTATGTTTCGCTATAAACAGATAAAAAGTACGAAATATTCTTTGATTAATAAAACATGGTACGCTGTTGTGGTGTGGGAGGAATCTAACGATCTAACGATCACGATCTAAGAAAAATCATCAACTTCAGGATGTTAACTCATCACACGTCACAGAGAGAGAGAGAGAGATAAATACAAAAGAATTTAGGTCTGGTTTTGTCTCTAAGCGTTATATTAAACACAAACAAGCAACACATTTTAACCGCGTTTTGCTGTTTGTGTCTCGGAAACCTGCAGTAAGCCGGTCAAGTCAGAAAGAGACATCGCAGTGAAGGACTGCGCTCGCGTTTCCTCCTGCACCCACTGCATGTCCATCTGCAAGTCATTATTACCCCACGCATGCACCTCGGCTCACTGGGAGATAATTGGCATTGCTCGAGATTAGCATGGGAATTAGAGGAGAGGCGTTTCACAATCCCAGACCCAGACATGAGAGAGAGAGATGATAGAGATCTTCAGTCACATAAAACCTCTCTTACGGTAATCAGCTGAACGTGTGTGTGTGTGTGTGTGTGAGGATTGGGACTGTAAATGTGTGTAAATGTGTGTTAGTCACAGAGACAGTGAGCGCCTGGACATCCAGTTTAGTAAGTGTGTTAGTCATGCCTATAAAAAGCCCATCTTAGTCTTACACACACACACACAATGTTCTCTAGAGATCATATGGACAAACAAAAACACAAACGCTACACAAAGAAAACCACGACTCAGGCAGGTAGCAAATGTTGCTTCAAAATATATTTTTTTTCCACAATGTAGATGCATTGCTACCTAAACCTAAATATATTAGCACCAGCTACTGTAGCTTTGAGATCACGTTACATTCAGTTGTATTTTACTTGTTGTTTATAGACCGTGGTTAACATTAGCTAGCTGAAGTAATGTGATCTCATAAGCTAACTTCAAAAAACTAAATAGCAGGTTACTGTAGCTTATTAGATCACATTACAATAACTAGCTAACACTAAAGTAGCGTGATCGCATAAGCTAACTGAAACAATTACAAACCGGATTCCAAAAAAGTTGGGACACTAAACAAATTGTGAATAAAAACTGAATGCAATGATGTGGAGATGGCCAATGTCAATATTTTATTCAGAATAGAACATAAATCACGGAACAAAAGTTTAAACTGAGAAAATTTATCATTTTAAGGGAAAAATATGGTGACTCAAAATGTCATGGTGTCAACAAATCCCAAAAAAGTTGGGACAAGGCCATTTTCACCACTGTGTGGCATCTCCACTTCTTCTTACAACACTCAACAGACGTCTGGGGACCGAGGAGACCAGTTTCTCAAGTTTAGAAATAGGAATGCTCTCCCATTCTTGTCTAATACAGGCCTCTAACTGTTCAATCGTCTTGGGCCTTCTTTGTCGCACCTTCCTCTTTATGATGCGCCAAATGTTCTCTATAGGGGAAAGATCTGGACTGCAGACTGGCCATTTCAGTACCCGGATCCTTCTCCTACGCAGCCATGATGTTGTGATTGATGCAGAATGTGGTCTGGCATTATCTTGTTGAAAAATGCAGGGTCTTCCCTGAAAGAGATGACGTCTGGATGGGAGCATATGTTGTTCTAGAAGCTGAATATATTTTTCTGCATTGATGGTGCCTTTCCAGACATGCAAGCTGCCCATGCCACACGCACTCATGCAACCCCATACCATCAGAGATGCAGGCTTCTGAACTGAGCGTTGATAACAACTTGGGTTGTCCTTGTCCTCTTTGGTCCGGATGACATGGCGTCCCACATTTCCAACAAGAACTTCGAATCGTGACTCGTCTGACCACAGAACAGTCTTCCATTTTGCCACACTCCATTTTAAATGATCCCTGGCCCAATGAAAATGCCTGTGCTTGTGGATCTTGCTTAGAAATGGCTTCTTCTTTGCACTGTAGAGTTTCAGCTGGCGACGGCGGATGGCACGGTGGATTGTGTTCACTGACGATGGTTTCTGGAAGTATTCCTGAGCCCATTCTGTGATTTCCTTTACAGTAGCATTCCTGTTTGTGGTGCAGTGTCGTTTAAGGGCCCGGAGATCACGGGCATCCAGTATGGTTTTACGCCCTTGACCCTTACGCACAGAGATTGTTCCAGATTCTCTGAATCTTCGGATGATATTATGCACAGTT
This sequence comes from Channallabes apus, assembly GCA_030522415.1. NCBI lineage: Eukaryota > Metazoa > Chordata > Actinopteri > Siluriformes > Clariidae > Channallabes > Channallabes apus. Next base: position 24,330,236 of record CM060117.1, on the reverse strand, counting down.
GATGATGATAACTGCAAAGTCTTTGCAATGTTTCGCTGGGTAACACCTTTCTGATATTGCTCCACTATCTTTCTGCGCAACATTGTGGGAATTGGTGATCCTCTACCCATCTTGACTTCTGAGAGACACTGCCACTCTGAGAAGCTCTTTTTATACCCAATCATGTTGCCAATTAACCTAATTACTGTTAATTGGTCTTCCAGCTCTTCGTTATGCTCAAATTTACTTTTTCCAGCCTCTTATTGCTACTTGTCCCAACTTTTTTGGGATTTGTTGACACCGTGAAATTTGGAATCAACATATTTTTCCTTTAAAATGATACATTTTCTCGGATTAAACTTTTGATCTGTCATCTATGTTCTATTCTGAATAAAATATTGACATTTGCCATCTCCACATCATCGCATTCAGTTTTTATTCACGATTTGTTTAGTGTCCCAACTTTTTTGGAATCCGGTTTGTATATATTTTTTTTTTCCCTCTTCCTATATTTTTATATTTATATGCTTAAGTTGGGGAACACGGGTCTAAGGTTTTCATTACGGTAATGATGCCTCATTGTTATCTGTATATGACAATAAAACTTGGAAAACTTAAGGCTGTTATAAAATGGTGCTTAAGAATTAAAATTCAATGTTCTAGTTCAACTCTTAAAAGACAACAAGACCCTTTAACCCTCGACTGCTGAGCTGTGTGATTGGATTGGATTGTTGCCTCACTGCTAAGTCTCTTTCTATACAAGAGTCCATTGTATGAATAAGAAAGAAATGAGAGTATATAAAGGAACGTCTGAACTTTCAGTCACTTCGGAAATGGCGAGAACATCATGGAGCACCAACACACGTATTTTGCTGTAATGAAACAGTTGTCCCTGAAAGCATGCTAAACACATATCTATACTCATTGTACAATAAGTGACATGTGAAAGAAAAGACATGGGGAGGAATAAACTTCTTCTTTATACAACATGAACGACCCCTTTGGAAGCTAACTGGTGATATTCATCTCTATCCATCCTCTATCCTTTTCACTACACCACAGCAGTAACCCTGCAAAGAGGAAGTGACTAATGACCCCCTCGCTGATGAAAGAGATTATAGAGCAATTTACTTTTTGCCAAGGTTAAGTGCTGACTGATGTGTATCACACCACAGTAAAAGGCGCCGTCCTTGATATATAGTTTTTGGGTCAACGAGTGACGTTTGAGTTCATCTACAACTCATTAGGTTGGTTCCCGTTCAAGCTCCTGGTCCCATGTGGTTATTAGCGGCTTCTTAAAGAAACCGAGTGTTTAAGAAGCAGCCATCAATCACCAAACATTCGAATTCCTTGTTGGTTGGTGATTTTCACATGCGTCAGCTGTTTTATGAAACATCTTCTGACTTTGTATTTATGATCCGATGCCACCTACAAACTTTGAGGCCACCAAAGAAAACAAAAGGAATTCGGGTTTTCCAAGATGGCCGCCCTCAAATATTTTCATGTTTAGAGCCCTGAAGGCAAAAACAACATTCTAGTAACATTGTGTAAAACTTACTTGAAAAGAGTCATTTAGTGCTTCTTCCTACAAGCTAACCATTAACAATTTGATAAAATAAATGATTAAGACTATTCATGTCGTCTGCTAATAGAACAAGACCGTTTCAAACATGCAAATTGAACATATGATCAGCAGAAACAAACCCAAGGTAATACACTACAGTACATCCTTTCTGAAAAGACATCTAGCTAAAGGTTGTTATATCAGCTTGGAAAAAAGTCTCTGCATGTTTTTTTCTTCCATCCAAGACACTTTTGCTTTTCCTTTCTTGTTATCTGCCAATGAAACACAGGAGAATTAAACATAAACTCCATTTTGAAGCACAAGGGTTCTAAGGCTGCTTCAGCTGCCAACATAACAAATCTGTCCTGCCCGATCAGCTACAGCTGCTTATAGAGAACATCCTTCATGTTTCGTCGTTTAAAAATCTCCACTACTGCGTTAAATGTCTCGGAGGACCTCATAAGGAGTGCATATGTTACCCAGAAGAAGAGCTAGGATTCAAAAGCCTCAAAAGCCTGTGAAGTGTCAGAAACTATTTCTATACATCTCTCAGACACTCAGTGTTGATGCAGAGGAGCGCTGAACTCAAGAAATGTTCAAGCATGAAAGCTTTGCCTCATAAAAGTCCAAAGGCAAGGTCAATCTCAGGATCAGGCAGATTTTACAGTCGAGCAGTCCAAAGGCTTTAGTCATTTTCATCACTAACTGAACAGAGATGTAGAGAAGAGAGAAACATGTGGGCTGTGGATTCGGTACGATCAGATGCAATCCAGACCCCCACCAAGTGTCAACCAACATGGACAGCAAAAACATATTCATGAGTGTATGTCCATGGTTACATACAGTAAATGTTATTCGTTAATAAATGCTGGTGATAAAAGATCAACATTTAGTGACATAAACACCATGCCCACTTTAAAGTGATTGGATGACACACAGGCTACAATATCATTCTTGGTATTGACTGACAGGTGCATAGGTGCCGCCTCCTTTAAAGTGATTGACAGGCACAGAGAACGCACCTCTTTGACTGTAATACAGAAGTATATCGCTCATGCCTTCCTTACTGTGACTGACAGCCACATACAGGAGGCCCTGCCTCCATCACTCTGACTGACAAGCACATAGGCCACACCTCCTTCACTGTGATTGACAGGCACATACAGTAGGCCATGCCCCCATCACTGTAACTCACAGGTACACAGACTACGCCCCCATCACTGTGACTGACAGGAACATAGGCCACGCCTCCATTACTGTGACTGAGAGGTACACAGACCACGCCCCATCACTGTGACTGACAGGCACGTAGGTCATTCACAGGCTATAAATCATTCCTGATTTTGTTGGCTTGGGCTCGTTTTCTGTGTGTTTATCATGTGATGGTCCCCCGATGCGAGGACGTGACAGTCGGTTTGTTTGAAGTCCCAGCTTCACTGGAGAACTGTCCCCGAGTGTATACGTTACTGTAAGACTGAACAGCTTCCAGAAAAAACGACCCGTAAAGGCTTTTATTCTTCACTTCAGGCCTCAGACTTGCCTTCAGACCATGAGATTTTACAGTAGCTGCTGACGTGGCTTTCAACAGTAATGATGAAGGACTGGAGACGTAGCGATTTATAATGAGCAATGTTAGCATTTCAGCAAGAAGTGTTGATTTAGCCTGAGAGTGTTTGTGTGTGTGTGTGTGTGTGTGGTCTCACGGTGGTGAGGAGGGAGGGGCCGCGCACTCAGCAGACATGTGACATTTCTTATATCCGCTGTAAGTGGTGTGCTGATGCTGACGGAGAAGTGCGAACCCTCAAACTCCACGTCAAAGACTTACCGGAAGACTGCGACGGATTTCCACTGGCAGGTTTAGTTTAGAGTCTAAACTTACAGGGATTCTTTTCCTTTGCTACGTCTTTGTTACGCTAACGCGCGGGCCTCGATCAGTGCTGCTCATATCCTTGGATGTTTTGGGTTTGGATTGTTTTAGACTCGCTTCTTGAATAAAATATTATGACACTTAAAAAGTGACATAATACACACACACACACACACACACACACACACACACTGACTTGCAGAAACTTATGTTCACATCAGCGTTCATGTGGTGAGATAAAGTTGATTATGTTTAATGCAGCAGGTATTTATAAACAACAGAGTTATCTGTATGTAACGTTCTGTCTCTTAACACTTCTGGCTACAATAACGACCTCATCTAATTGTTTTTACCCAGAAACACCTCCTGTTCTCCCATTAGCCACCTCCTGTCCCTTGTCCATCAGCTTAAGCTGTTTCTCCAGGTCGATGTCACCGGGTAAAAATGCTAAAGATAGTCCCCTGAGCGAAGCTAATCTCAGCATGCTGTCAGCTGCTCTGTTGCTGCACTAACTCGGTCCGAGTCCCTGTGGCACCTGCCGAGCTCGGTCAGGAATAAAACACTCAGTGTGGTGCTGTTATGGAGAAATAATGAGTGATGGGGTGGTGCGATCGAGCAGAGTCACTGTTACCGAATTGTCACCTATAACAACTGCACTATACCAAGAAACCACACCCATACACATAAAAAGCTTTATGTCTCTTAATAAACACGCTGTTACTATAGAAACATTAACAGTTCTTCCTGACCATGTTGAGATCTTTTCACGTGATGGATTTGCTTTGAGGTAAGTAAAAGACGTTAATCATCATAAGCAACGCCAGCTTCCAGATGCAGATGCAAAGCATTTGTCTAAAACCTGAGAAAATAAGCACTGAGATATAAAACAGGGCTCCAAATTAAAGACAAACAATTAAACACATCCTAACAGATGCTAACGTCTGATGATGTGATGCAGACCGAGGACTTCTTTATTACCTGACTCGCTCTGTGTCATTTCTTATGCAGAATTAAAGAGAACATTGTGTGTGCGTGTGTGCGTGTGTAACTGAGCCACAACGTTCGTTGTGCAGTGTCTCCGGTCAGACCTGGTTCCCCTCCAGCGAGTATTAACTCCAAATGGAGGTTTAAACCTGGGGAGTCGAAGCCAGACAGAACAGGCCTTAATTAAAGCCAGCCAACTGTACCAAAGATTAATGGATGCATGAGTCAGATCATCCACTCTCCCATGAATAAAAAGGAGGTAGCTCGAAGACTATCAGAGTGGGGAGAGGGTGTCCGTGAGGTTTTTGAGTAGGTTACAGTTTTCTTTTTTTAAAAGTGCATTAGGATTCTAATCTGGAACAGTTTAATCATGGACAGATCAGATGGCAGCGATAAAAGGATCCGACTCACCTGAAACATGGATGACTTCCAGTGTAAACCAATCACTCAGCTTTACTGATGTTAAGACTAATAACAGGAGCAGCAGGATGAATAGAACCAGCTTAACCGCTCATATTTAACCAAATCTCAACCCTCTGAATGTCAGAACAACGGGTCTAAACATGAGGCACGAGCAATAAGAGTGTAGAGATAGACACAGATATGGGGGTTTTCGACTACTTGTGCAATCCATTTTATTCCCTGTTTTTAGCAAGTAGTCGAAAAACCCCATATCTGTGTCTATCTCTACACTCTTATTGCTCGTGCCTCATGTGAAAGTCCAGTTGCAAGACAAACAATTGTTATTTATTTATTTGGTTAGTTAGTATTATTATTTTTTTTATAAGTTGTAATTGAAAAAGGTAAAATGGGTAACACTGTGGCATCACACCGCCAGAGTTGAGTCGTTAATGTCCTCCCCATGCTAGATTGGTTTCCTCTGGGTACTCCGGTTTCCTCCCGCAGTCCAAAGACGTTAACAAGATTAGGTTAATTGGCATTTCCATATTGCTCGTAGTGTGTGTGTGTGTGTGTGTGTGTGTGTGTGTGTGTGTGTGTGTGTGTGTGTGTGTGTGTGTGTGTGTGTGTGTGTGTGTGTGTTTTTGCGATCTGCGATGCATTGGCACCCCATCCAGGATATGTGTCCTGCCTCGTGCCACGAGTCCCCTGGAATAGGCTTCAGAGTGAGTGAGTGGGTACAGTTCCATTTTGTGCAAATGATTTCAGTCTGATTGTACTGGAACCGGACCTGATTGTTTAAAGACTTAAGTCGCTTTTCCACTGCATAGTACGGCACGACACGGTTCAGTTCGATTCACTTTTGGGGGGTTTTCCACTGGGAACAGTACCTGGTACCTGGTCCTTTTTTTAGTACCACCTCAGCCGAGGTTCCAAGCGCGCAGAACCGTTACCAAAACGTGACGTGTAAACTCTGCTGGTCACCGATTGGCCGGAGAAAATCGTCATTACTGCGTCACCGAACTTGCGACACGAGACACAACAGAACCGCTATATTTAGAAACAGCCAGAGAAGGATCGCACGCACCTTTTTGTATTAACCATAAACTTTTTTTGGCTGCCATTAGCCTCTTTTGAAACAAACTCCTTCGTCTCGCTGTTAAAAACATCCACATGCCGAGAATGAAGAACACCATGCCGTCGATATGCTCCATTGTTGTGTGTGTGTTTGTGGCGCGTTTACGATGATGTCACGGCAGTAGCGGCGCCGCACGTGAATAATCCCGCCCACGCTAAAGTGTTACTACACTGCAGTGGAAACGCAAACCGAGCCGAACTGAACCGAACCGAAGTGAGTTGAACTGAACCGTGCTGTGCCGTACTATACAGTGGAAAAGAGGCTTTACTGAGAGAGGAAACCGTTATCTGATTGGTTTACTTTCACAGCATTTAGAAGACACCATTATCTAAAGTGACTATCTTGTTTATACATCCGAGCAGTTCAGGGTTTAGGATCTTGCTCAAAGGGCCAACCATTGGCAGGTTGGTAGTGCTGGGATTTGAACTCATGACCTTTAAACAAGCAATTCTTGTTTTTTTTTTAAATGTCTTTACCATTGAGTTTCCACATGTGGTTACAACTGCATCTGTATGAAGGAGTTTTAGTGGCTGATTTGGAATTTGTTACGGTGCATTTCAGTTAAACATGTGTTCTGATTGGATTGGAACTGCAAGTGTTTGTAGAGCTACTAGACAATGGAAGTGATGTCAAATTGCTTCCAGTGTTATTTGGGGCAAAATTACTGGTCTGATGATTTACAGTTTGTTTGGTTCTTGTTATTATAGTAACAATGAAGTGGAACTGATGGTTAATTTGTGAAAGTATCTTTAGGGACCGGGTCTGTGTCACTTACAATACCATATGGGGTACAGTGACTCTTGTAGCAGAAAAATCAACCTGATCATTTATGTCAAATTAGTGACAGGAAGTGAGGTCTAACTGCTTGACTGGCTAGTAGAGATAGACTAAATGCATGTGTCTGTTGTGTAGCATTGCATGGGTTATGGGGTTAGGGCTAGACTGGGACTGGGTCTTTCTCAGGTGAGATCAGTTACAGGTTCATGCCTGGAAAACTTCTTGGTTCTACAGTGAATCCTTGGACCAATTAATTTCAGTGACAGCATAAATAGATAACGTAGCCTTGAGCAGGATCTGTGATATGATTAGTTACAGTACAGATAATAATTTATTTTCCGTTAAAGAAGTAAATCTGGAGGACTCAGGTATCTTTATTTCATTTATAGTGAAAGCAGGGTTTCCAGCAGGGCTCTCCCTGGGCTAAAAAACAAATTACTGTACATGGAAAACAAATTGTATGGTAAACTGGTATGTTTGGATGATGTTTCCAGCCACTTTAAAAAGCTCACTCAGGTTGGTGATGATGGTGAAGTGACTGGTTGCCTTACTTCCCAAGGAGAACCCTGCTGGAAACCCTGCTTGACCTATAAATGAAATGTACATTGATATACATACAAACCGGATTCCAAAAAAGTTGGGATACTAAACAAATTGTGAATAAAAACTGAATGCAATGATGTGGAGATGGCAAATGTCAATATTTTATTCAGAATAGAACATAGATGACAGATCAAAAGTTTAATCCGAGAAAATGTATCATTTTAAAGGAAAAATATGTTGATTCCAAATTTCATGGTGTCAACAAATCCCAAAAAAGTTGGGACAAGAAGCAATAAGAGGCTGGAAAAAGTACATTTGAGCATAACGAAGAGCTGGAAGACCAATTAACAGTAATTAGGTTAATTGGCAACATGATTGGGTATAAAAAGAGCTTCTCAGAGTGGCAGTGTCTCTCAGAAGCCAAGATGGGTAGAGGATCACCAATTCCCACAATGTTGCGCAGAAAGATAGTGGAGCAATATCAGAAAGGTGTTACCCAGTGAAAAATTGCAAAGACTTTGCAGTTATCATCATCAACTGTGCATAATATCATCCGAAGATTCAGAGAATCTGGAACAATCTCTGTGCGTAAGGGTCGAGGGCGTAAAACCATACTGGATGCCCGTGATCTCCGGGCCCTTAAACGACACTGCACCACAAACAGGAATGCTACTGTAAAGGAAATCACAGAATGGGCTCAGGAATACTTCCAGAAACCATCGTCAGTGAACACAATCCACCGTGCCATCCGCCGTCGCCAGCTGAAACTCTACAGTGCAAAGAAGAAGCCATTTCTAAGCAAGATCCACAAGCACAGGCGTTTTCATTGGGCCAGGGATCATTTAAAATGGAGTGTGGCAAAATGGAAGACTGTTCTGTGGTCAGACGAGTCACGATTCAAAGTTCTTGTTGGAAATGTGGGACGCCATGTCATCCGGACCAAAGAGGACAAGGACAACCCAAGTTGTTATCAAAGCTCAGTTCAGAAGCCTGCATCTCTGATGGTATGGGGTTGCATGAGTGCGTGTGGCATGGGCAGCTTGCATGTCTGGAAAGGCACCATCAATGCAGAACAATATATTCAGGTTCTAGAACAACATATGCTCCCATCCAGACGTCATCTCTTTCAGGGAAGACCCTGCATTTTTCAACAAGATAATGCCAGACCACATTCTGCATCAATCACAACATCATGGCTGCGTAGGAGAAGGATCCGGGTACTGAAATGGCCAGTCTGCAGTCCAGATCTTTCCCCTATAGAGAACATTTGGCGCATCATAAAGAGGAAGGTGCGACAAAGAAGGCCCGAGACGATTGAACAGTTAGAGGCCTGTATTAGACAAGAATGGGAGAGCATTCCTATTTCTAAACTTGAGAAACTGGTCTCCTCGGTCCCCAGACGTCTGTTGAGTGTTGTAAGAAGAAGGGGAGATGCCACACAGTGGTGAAAATGGCCTTGTCCCAACTTTTTTGGGATTTGTTGACACCATGACATTTTGATTCACCATATTTTTCCCTTAAAATGATACATTTTCTCAGTTTAAACTTTTGTTCCGTGATTTATGTTCTATTCTGAATAAAATATTGACATTTGCCATCTCCACATCATTGCATTCAGTTTTTATTCACAATTTGTTTAGTGTCCCAACTTTTTTGGAATCCGGTTTGTATAAATGTACATCCTTTATGGGAAGCATTCTACATAAAGAATGCTTCAGGGCATTCTACACATGGCACCCCTGAGATACCTGTACCCCTGACCCCTTCTGCTCTCCAGACCTTCCTGATCCATCCTAAAGCCCTACTTGGTTGGAGTTTTCCTTTCACTGCTGCTAAGGATGGCCCTGTGTGGTCTACTTATGGATACACGTCTACTTAAAGATGAATGAATGTAACTACTGAGAACGCTTCCGCTTGGAAACCATGAAGATGGCTTTGTATAGCAATTAGTAAAAAATTGGTTAAAGCGACCTAAAGTGTGACCGAACCTGAGTGCAATGCTTTCAGAGCCAGAAGAGTGTAAAGATCTTTACTGCCACTTAAAGTTGCTCCTCCCAATACAAACATGTCTACAATAACGTAAAATCAATCCCAAGCTAATCATCGTTTTAGTGCACAACTTTAATCACAGCAAGTCCGAACTGCACGAGCTTAGATCTGTGAACAATTTCTGACCCACACTCCTCCCTGTAGCCCCCCATTAAGAGCCTGAATTAGCTCAGTGTCTTCTAGACTTTGATGCAACAGACTGTCGTTCTTTCCGTCCAGAGTCACCGAGCTTTACATGGCTCTGTGTTTACATCAGCGGGTTACGGAGCGCGCCAACTATTAGCTTCATCTGTAAATGGAACAATATGTTTATTTGCAAAGCCAACAGACAATGCTAACACACACACACACACACACACACACAGATGCTAGTGCACCATGGTGGCACATCATTCATGTACATCTTTAGCATTTGTACGGTTTCCAGACTCTAAAATGGTTATAATTACGCTAGAAATAATTGCTCATGGTTCTGATGGTATATAAAAAAATATTTTTTCCGAGAAACCAACATGGATCTAATGTAACAGAGAGAGAGAGAGAGAGAGAGAGAGAGAGATGACACACTAATCTCATCTGCTTTAGTGTAAGAACAAAAAGTTACTTTCCAAGAACTGTTTTGTTCCTCATTTCTCCAAATGACTGTGTTTTACTCAGACGCTGTAGACGTCAATCATGAGCACTAATGTTGCATCATACTGTATCTTTATCCTAATTTGTGCATAATTTCATGCAAATTGTAACACAACACAATTCTGAAAAATTTGTTGTGTACATTTTTTTCTTCCTTTAATGTCTGCTTTTTATTCCTTTAATGAATTAAAATCTAATATTGCCACATTTTTATCAATGCTGATTATGAATTATTGGTTAATTATTTATTTAAAAGATGTTTTCAGTAAACTTCAACTAAAATTTCATAAAATCATTATGCCTTGCATCAGAAGCTAGTTAACCTTATTTCGTATATTTGCAAATTCTGTGGTAAAAATCGTGACACTGTTACTGATTAAGTAAAAAAAAAAAAAAAGCAAAGTGCAAATAATTTCTGAGAAATAGAGAGAGAGAGAGAGAGAGAGAGAGAGCGTTTTATTATCATTTATCATTTTTTCAGCACAGATATGAGACTTCTTTGAGATAATTAGAAAGAGGTTTTTTTTTAAGATTTAAATGATACTTTTAAAAAATAAATACTTTTTTAAAAAGTAAGATAAGGCCGAATGATTCTTTGTAACAAAGCCTTAGAAAGAGCAAAATTACCTACAATAATTAATAACGTTATAATAAAAATAATAACCACAAATCTCTATGTGAATAACGCTGCAGGACATTTACAGAACATGACGTGTAGTGCAGCAGAGCGACGCGCTGGAGCGAGACCAGAAGCTGGAGAACATCCATTACAGCAACAGTGTGTGTGTGTGTGTGTGTGTATGTGTGTGTGTACAGTATGTATGTGACACATGTAAACAAATTCTTTTTAGGACACTATAAGACTTTTTTTTGTACTTTTTCTTGCTTGTTGTTCTTGTTAGGGCTGTATGATGTCATCAGTGTCATGAGTGATGTCATCAGTGTCATCAGTGATGTCATCATGTGCGCCTCCTCACGTCTCCATGTTTGCTAAATTGAATAAATGAACTAATGTTAGTTGCGCTGGGTGTTGCGTTACAGTACCTACTGTAGCTCAGCAGCGCTACACAGCCACAATAAAGTGACAAAGTGTAATTATTTTCAGTGAATCAACAATTTTGGTGAACATTATTTATTTATGAGTAAAAATGCATTGTTTGTTTTTCATGGCTTTTTTTGTAAAGAGAATCTTTTTTTATATCTTGGATAATGCCAGGTAGCTACGCTGATCATCACTTTCAACATAATGTTTACACACACACACACGCACACACACACACACACACACACACACACACATCTGGCAAACATCAACATGGCTTACAGATTTAACTTGTTTGCTAATTGTGAAGGAGAACTTGTGTGTGTTATGCAACAGCGTCATGCTAATGTCTGTGCGTTAGCTGAGTGATTTTAGCACCACAGCAAACATCTAATGTTAGAAAGCTACTTGATGTAACACTAAACACTCCTACTTGATGTAACACTAAACACTCCTACTTGATGTAACACTAAACACTCCTACTTGATGTAACACTAAACACTCCTACTTGATGTAACACTAAACACTCCTACTTGATGTAACACTAAGCATAAAGTCCTCTGATTGTTTTTACAGTTAATAATAATAATTCCTAAAGTTTTGGCCACTGCAACGTAAATTGTACTTCTAGCGAATTATTTAGCAAATTGATAATAACAAAGATCAGGTTTAATTAGCTTAATAGTAATGTAGGTCATGTAGGTTGTTTTGTTAGCAAAAGGTTTAACACTAAGTTCCAAAAAGTACTTTAGGTGAATATGCTATTAGAACCCGAGTTTGTTTCTGGAATAAAAGAACATGTTAGCCGTTATCATTAGATGATTTATTTTACACTAGGAATCTCTCTCTCTCTCTCCATCGTTCATCTGATATTTATTGAAAAATCTAGCTGGTTGTAGCGATGAAACCAGAAACCCAGAGAGAATCAGAGACCTGGCTGATGTGTTCTACAGATTTGCGTAGATATGTGCTGCAGAAGGATTCACTTAGATCTGAGTCATCGCTACACTCACTATAAAACATAAACCTTATTTCCTGTTTTAACATTTTATACAGAGCAGTAAAATGTTAATGTTATAAGAAACAAAAACTGGAGTATAAATGGAAATAGGTAAATAATTTATAGTAAGTAAGTAAAAATAAGGAATGTAAGGAGTAGATAAAAATAAGGAAGCAAGTAAGCAAAACTAATTATGTAAGTAAAGTTAAGTAAGTAATTAAGTCTAAATAACAAAATAGTGTAAATACAGGTAAGTAAGTAAACAAAAGTGAGTAGGTACAGTACGTAATTAAAGTTACATAAGTAAATAAAACTTAGTAAGTAAGTAAAAGTGAGTAAATACATTGAGGTAAGTGAAGGAAGTACGTAAGATTAAGTAAGAAAGTAATTTAATAAGTAAGTTAGAAAAAAGTAAATGCAGGTTTTTCAGCAAGTAAGTAAATAAGTAAATATAATTAAGTAAGTAAACAGAAGTTAAATTAAGTTAAGTAAAAAATAAATTGAGTATATAAAAATAAGTAAATGCAAATGAAGGCAAAGTAATTAAGTAAGTAATATAATAGAAGTAAGTGAGTATTAAGTATGCAAGTAAAGCAAGAAAATAAGTAAATAAGTAAAAATAAGCAAGTAAGGAAAAGAAAGCAACTCACTTTTTTAGGATTTGGCCTCATCATGCACTTCAAAGTGACATCCTTCTTGCCTCCATAGAATAATTATATTTTCCCTATTCTTCTTCTTCATCATCTTCATCTTCTTCTTCTACTTATTATTATTATTATTATTATCTGTATCCCAGATAAGCTCAGCTGATGGAATAGCTATCTGAAATGTGTGTGAAACAAAAGTAAGTTATGTGACATTCATCGATCGGATGAAGCGCAGCTTAAAGGGTTTTCTGGTTGTCCCACTTTAAAGGTCCTACATGGAACACTACACCTAACTAAAAAAACTAACAAAAAGCATGTATTTAGAAGCTAACGATTATCAAAGAATCCTTAAAGGTCCCATATTATACTGAATACCAAATCTGCAGGTTGGGTGACTATGCAAATGAGCTAATGCAGAGCCTCGTCCATTTTAGAGAACAACGGTGCTAAGCAACAAGCCGGGGGAGCAGTATCTTCATGTATGAGGTCACAGTAGGGGGAAAACCTAATTGGCTTGTTTAAACTCCCAGGTAATATAAAACTGGCACACTCATGGAGACTCATGTGGATATCTAAACAAGACTAAAAAGTGATTTTTGTATAACAGGTTCCCTTTAAAGAACACCTTTAATAAAAAATAAAAGCATTACTCTGTGTCCTAATTACAAACCCGTGTGAATGCTGTGAAATAGCACGAGTCGGCTGAGACGAGCCCGTGTGTTTTATAAACACTGGCATATTAGCGCTGACTGAGGGAAAAGATGGCGGAACGAGCGAAGATCAAAGCGAGAGTGGCTTGTGATCAAAGAGAAAGACACGATTCACGATCAGAGAGAACGGCGAGTCGCCACCCGAGACAAAACATTCTGCTGTAATAAGCCGAGATCAGAATGACAAGTTAGAGAACAGGAGGAACAATGAGTGAAAGAGAAAAAACAAGAGAGAGAGAGACATGATCCGAGACAAAATGAGTTTAAATGATGATGAAGCTTAAACCAAAATCTAGCGAAGTGTGAAGCTGTGATTAAAGACAAGACATTACACCGCGATTAAATATGATCAAATAAGAAAACTGTCATTTCATTCACCGTCGTGTCACAAACACAGAGACGTGGTGGAGAAAATCAAGATTTGATCCTGTATATACAGTATAGTGAGATTAAGGAGATGTTTACGTAACATTAGTGGAAGGAGTCTCCAGTGTCAGTGCTCCGTTACAGCCAGAGGTCAAGTTGTAGCACGAAGCTTTCGCACGTCGTTGCGCTTCTTTGCGAGCTGCGTTTTTTAACTTCACAGCGTCTGGTGATGGAACGACTGTTTATTTAGTGAACTAAACACCTCGATCAGAGAAAAAACGTGTAAAATAGTGGATCGTGATCTGACCCGATCCATGCCGTGGTTAGAAAACTGCAAAGAGAACGCGTACGCGAGTTGATGAGGAACACCAGGCTGTACGGCGTCATCAGGGAACTGGATCTTAAGAGTTTTAAGGGAAGAAACGAGCAAATTTGTTATTCTGAAAGTTAATTAGGCTGCAGCTGAAGTAGCAGGATGGGACAAAGTGTGTGTGTGTGTGTGTGTGTGTGTGAGAGAGAGAGAGAGAACTACAAGAACCCTGCCTTATTAAAATGACACGTCTGAAAAAAAAACCCTCAGGTGCCGAGTCACATCACATAATCACTAACAAACACTGAAGTGATGTGTGTGTGTGTGTGTGTGTGTGTGTGTGTGTGTGTGTGTGTGTGTGTGTGGAGAGAGAAAGAATATGTGTGCACACATAGATGCATATGAATTTTAAAGATTCATGCTTTAACATGAACAGCTTTTTGAATTTAAACAAACTGCATCCTTCTGTCTGTCTGTCTTCCTGTCTCTCTCTCTCTCTCTCTCTCTCTCGCTTTCTTCTTCTATATCTCTCTTTCTACCTGCCCTTTGGTCTGTCTCAATGTCTCTCTCCATCTCACTGTTTTTTATATCAAGTCTCTGTCTCACTCTTTCACTGACTATCTTTGCTTCTGCATTTCCTGCTGTCTCTCCCTCCATCTCTCTCTCTCTCTGTATCTGACTTATTCTAGTTCTCACTATCACTCTTTCACAGTCTTTCTCTTCCCTTTAACTTTCTCTCTCTCTCTCTCTCTTTATCCTGCAGCAGTGTGGAACATGTCCAGTCATGACAGAACTGCTTCACTGCTCCATCTCCCTCCGGCTACAGCGAGAGAAAGAGAGAGAGAGAGAGAGAGAGAGAGAGAGAGTATGTGGCTAAAAGCAATGGGATGAGACATCCGTCCATGATAAAACTGATCAATTCAAGACAGCAGCCAGAAATAAATAAATAAATAAATAATAAAAAACTCTGAATGAAATCAACAAAACGTTTTTTTACACAAGCCATCAGATGGTATTTTTCCAGCTGTTCAGTGCAGATCGGGTGTTTCGTCTGCTCTCCTGGATAAAAAGTTAAAAACGCAGTAAACATAATAATCATAACACAATATGTTCTAGAATTTAATCTAAAATCGGTCGTCTTGCATGCATCAGGGAAACTGATTAATGTTTCCACCCCGATGATGTCGTCACCTTTTAAACAGCTGGAGATAAAAATGTAAATTAAAATAAAAACTAATCAGAATAATTATTTATAAAGCGTTCGATTTGATACTTTGTCACTTTAATCGTTTCGTGTCCCTGCTCCTGATAAATGATAACGTTAGCTAGCTTAAACACAGGAACTCAAAACATTCTGCTTCCCCCGGGGACGCCACGTCAGCGCAGACGTCAAGCAGGAAAAACGAATCGAGATGAAAATTTACTAAGCTGAGATAGTAGCTGGAAAGGGGGCGGGGCTTCCAAGAAGCCTGTCCATATAACACAAAGTTTCAAATCTCTGTCCTGATTGGCTAAATTAAGAATATACATTTACATTCAGGCATTTGGCAGACTCTCTTATCCAGAGCGACTTACATTTTTATCTCATTACACATCTGAGCAGCTGAGGGTTAAGGGCCTTGCTCAAAGGCCCAACAGTGGCGACTTGGTGGTTGTGGGGTTTGAACCTGGGATCTTCCGAACCGTAGTCCAATGCCTTAACCACTGAGCTACCTCTGAATATAAGTGATGATGATGATGATGTTACATTCCTGAAAGTAGTCAGGTTCCACTTCAGGAACCAGGAGAACTTTCGGTTCTGGTTCATTTTCCAGCAGGTTGAGAGAAGATCATGACAAGCGTAAAAGTGATTTGAGTTTTATTACAGCGAATAAAGATGTCAGATTGAGATGTGGTGTGAAAATGTAGTTTCTTCATGCAGAAAATGTAATCTGACTTTGATCATTTAGTAATAATGAAGAGAGAATGAGATCGCTCTCGACACTGAAGACGACGGCATGTCGTAACCAGAAACGAAAGATTTGTGATAGAATCGTTAGCAGAGCTCTTTAGCTGCACCCCCCCCTCCCTCCCTCCCTCGCTAGTATTCCTCCTAAAATTTCAGAAATGCAAGACCGAACCTTCGGACTAACGGTGCCGACCAATCAGTAGCTGGACGTTATTGATACTCAGGCGCGGCATGTAAACACCACGCTGCAGATCCAGCTGTACGCCGGGGCGATGTGTGCTTTCACACCTCAGTAGGGAATTTCTCATGTTTGAAAAAAAAGAGGCGGGACTTAAGAGACCACTTTTGTTTAATTCAACTGGAACATTTAGTTCACACTTAAAATTAGAACTGAATAAAAATCACAAGCTGGACATTTATAAAAGCCACGAATCCTCAGGATCCAATCAGTGCATTCATACTACAGTACTACAGTAATGATCAATGATTTCTCTCTCTCACACACACACACACACACACACACACACACACACACACTGCAAAATATGCTCAAAAGGTTACAGGCCAAGTCCTGGGCCGTACAAGGATTTTATTTCAATATTGTGATAAATTATATCGCAATACATTCTTCCACAATATATCACTCAATCAATAAGTAAATGTTAATAATTTAATGATAAATTAATGTTAATAATTACACGTTACATACTGCACCTGAAAGGACTTAAAGTTTCAAATAAATAAAATTGCAAAAAGAAAATCTGTGTTTAATTATTTTTAGAGACAATAAATGAAAACTTGGCAGCACGGTGGTGTCATGGTTAGCACTGTCGCCTTGCACCTCCAGGGTCCGGGTTCGATTCCCGGGGTTTCTTCGGGGTACTCCGGTTTCCTCCTAGACATGTAGATTAGACTAATTGGCGTTCACAAATTACCCATAGTGTGTGAACGAGTGTGTGAGTGTGTGTATGTGTGTGTGCCCTGTGATGGATTGGCACCCTGTCCAGGGTGTGCCCCGCCTCGTACACTAAGCCTCCTGGGATAGGCTCCAGCCGCCCCGTGACCCTGAACACGGGATAAAGTGGTATAGATATGAGTGAGTGAGAAAAATGATAACTTACCACTGAGACAAATAAGCCTCCCTTCCATCAATTTGATTGACATGCACAGCAACCTCACCTACTTAATTGTGATTGACAGACACATAGGCCACACATTTGTTAATTTTCATTCATATGCACAGAGGCCACGCCTCCAGCTATTAAATTGATATGCATAAAGGCCACGCCTCCTTCAATGTGACTGACATGCACAGAGGCCACGCCTTGTAATTGACAGACACATCGACCACACCTCCATTAATTTGATTGACATATGCTGAGGCCACACCTCCTTTAGAGTGCTTGACAGACAATTTTAGAATATTTGATGATTTTGCGGTTGTGGTCTCTGATGATGATGATGATGATGATGGTGATAATGATGATGAACTTCCTCTACATGCGGAGGAGTGAAGTGAGTCACACGAGGCATCTAACACAGAGATCAGAGCTGAAACACCCCTGTGTGTGATTTGAAGAACAGCCATTTAACATAACTGTAACCAAAAAGCAAGTGTGGAACAAACATTCAGTCTGGTCATGCTTCAGAGAGGCAGCTCTGCATGTTTTGTGCATGGCAGTGCTGCCATCTAGTGTCCTGGAGATGTAAGAATATGATTCTGCAGCAGCACCAAATCTAATGAGACAGAAATCTAGAACAGGAACAGAACAGATACCAAAATAATCACAAAAAACCAGTACAAGAAAATGTGCGAAAGTTTCATTATGAACAGAAAAATAATCAGCGACAACATGGTGTGATGAAAAGGAGAAAAGAAGCACAAACTCCTCTGTCCTAACGATGTCAGAGAACTGAAAGCTTTACTTCTGACTGTTACAAAGCACTGACATTGGAGACTCCTTCTATGCATGTTGCAGTAACACATTTCTCCCTACAGAAAACGTCTCAAGATCAGCTATTACACAGATTTATAAAATCTGCCTCTGTCCCTTCAGTGGCAATAAAATCGTATGAAGTGAATTCGCGATTTTGGGACGGCATGGTGACTTGCACTGTGGCCCCGCAACTTTAGGGTTGGGGGATTTGATTCTCACCTTAGGTCTTGTGTGTGTGTAGTGTGCACGACCTCCCTGTGCTTGGTGGGTTTCCTCCACGTACTCCAGTTTCCTCTTATAGTCCAAATCATGCAGCGTAGTCTGATTTTTCCGAATTGCCTCTGCTGCATAAGTGTGTGCATATGTGTACCTCACCTTCCCTGAGACAGACCCCTGGCCCTGGGTAACCCGACACAGGATAAGTGGAATGGAAAATAAATAGATGAACTCTTGATGGTATAGTTTTTATTACAGTATATGGGTTTGCAAAGACTGGCTTTGACAGTAGATGGCGATATTGAGTAATATTGTGTAAATAGTACAGAGGGGGCCAAAAGTTTTGAAAATGACTATATTATTTTCACGAAATCTGCTGCTTCAGTGTTTTTAGATCTTTGTGGCACATGTTCTGGTATACTCTATTCTACATTCTATATTATATTGTATTCTGTTCTTAAGGTCTATATATTTAATTCTTTATTTCCATTTCCTAATTTATTTCTATCCCTTTTGATAATTTAGATTTTAAAGGTCACGAGTAGTCGTATAAGCATTTCACTGCATATCGTACTGTGCATGACTGTGTATGTGACAAATAAAATTTAAATTAAAAGTAATTTATTGGCAATTACATTAAGTTTATACAAAGAGTCAATTTCTGCAATGTTGATCCTTCTTTTTCAAGACCTCTGCAATTCGCCCTGGCATGCTGTCAATCAACTTCTGGACCACACCCTGACTCATTGTCTCCCATCAGTCCTGTGTCACGCTATCAGTTATCCATCCTGAGACCATTCATGTGTGGTGTCGCTTCTCAGCCGAGTCAGTGGCCTCACTCACAATTTTGCCTAAGAACACAGCCATGAATAAAGAACGGTACAAAAACATCCTCCGAGAGGAACTTCTCCCCACCATCCAAGAACAGTTTGGTGATGAACATTGCCACTTCCAGCATGATGGAGCTCCTCACCATAAGGCAAAAGTCTGTGTGTCTGAGTGTCTCAGGGACAAAACATAAAAATTTTGGATCCGTGGCCAAGAAACTCCCCAGACTTTAATCCCATCGAGAACTTGTGGTCCATCCTTAAGTGGCAGGTGGACAAACAAAAACACACAAATTCTGACAAACTCCAAGCATTGATTATGTAAGAATGGTCCGTGCCATCAGTCAGGGCGTGGCCCAGCAGGTGATTGACAGCATGCCAGGGTGAATTGCAGAAATCTTGAAAAAAAGGATTAACGCTGCAAATACTGCAAATAGACGCTTTGTATGAACTTAATGTAATTGATATTAAAAGCCTTTGACACTTATGACATGTTGGTAATTATACTTATACAGTACACTAGAGGAACATCTGATAAAAAGATCTGAAAACAGTGACGCAGTGGACATTGTGAAACTTTTGGCCACGGCTGTACACATGCTTATGTCAGACAGACACTATTTACAGAGTCTCTTTTCAACGAGTCGGTTCACTTGGCTCAGCTCACCACTAAGAGTCGATTCTTTCAGCTCGCACAGTTTGCTGCTCTTTTTCATTTTTTTTAATCCAGACAAATATTAAATTTCACAGTCTACACCATTTGTCCACCAAATTTGCTTACGTTTCTTATCCAAACAAATGTCTTTTAAAAAATAAAATGTGAGTCGACTCTCAACATAACTCTGAGTCACAGAGTCAGCTCTCAGTGAGAGACGTTACCGGTTGTTGCATCACTCGACCTACATTTCATGCACTCGTACGGTTTCTCATGATTATTTACTCAAATGATTATTTCGCTCAAATCACATTTTCTGCTTTGACCTTGAGCACGTGATTCGTGCGAGTCATTAGTCTGAACAAACAGAGCTCTGGCCTGAAACTATCACATGTGCACATTTTACCAAATCAGAAAGAAAAATGGAGGGAAAAATACATTAGTTGTTTGATGTAGCATTATTCTAACCTGTTTGGAGTGTTAATGAAAGATCAGGCAGCACTCCGACACTGCCACAGTGACACATGACAGCCTGAGGAGGCACATACATATCATCTATCATACCTTCTAAAAGCGTAACAGGATCAGGTTCATGTATAAATTGGAGAACATACGCACTCACACACGTGGAACGCATGGCTCTCTAACGTCAGGCTGCTTATCCTCTTACATTCTGACACTGTGTGAAGTTCATAAAGCGTTGTGGGCACACTATCACAGACGTAAACACAACCTCACACTTTATCCCTGTTTAAGTGCCTGAAGGATGAACGTCAAGGACTAAACGTGCTTCTTACTCAAGACCACATGATAAAACTCCATGGATAGTCATTAAATGCTTGAATCCAGCATCCAGTTCCCTTGCTTCCAAAAAACTGGTTGTGTTAAAAATATGTATATGATAAAGTCTGAAAGCAGAAGTAAGAACACAATATCCTAAAGCTTGAGAGCAGAAAAATGCTAAATGCATCACATATTATGTAATAAGTAGGCGGAGCTTCCGAGGCTAAGACTACTGCTACATCTAGGGGGGAATTACATCAGTGGTGTTAAAAATTCCTTTATGTTAAAAATTTAATTATTAGGACTAACTACAATCATCAGCAACAGGATATGACACTGAACTCCAAAAGTGTGTGTGTGTGTGTGTGTGTATGCATGCTCCAGTTGACAATGAATTTTTTAAGGTAAACTACCTTTATTTCACCCCTCATCCAAATCTGCCATTTCAGTGTTTATGTAAATGAGCTCCTTCTGAGCTGCTATCTATTATATGAGGTCACATCAAGGGGATAAACTGTATAACTGTTTTGTTTAAAATTTGCCAACATCGAATTTTTTTTTTACAAAAAACAAGAATATTTATTTCTTTTGCATCATAGATAGTTTTTAAGAATTCACAACAATGTTATATAACCATTTTCACATTTTAATAATTTTTCCATTTGTCTCAGTAAGGAGAAAGTAGAAGTTTTTATTGGGTGAATGGACATTTTATTATTCAGAGGGTTCATGCGCTGCAAAATACACTTATCTGGAATGCGCCATTTTAGTATCTGTCAAAAATATACTGCTCAAATTGCTAATGTAGCAATTTCTTTTCCTTAAAAATATTGTATATGCTGTACAAGGGGGAAATACTGTATCACTAGGTACAAAAATACCAGACTCAAATATACTCAACGATACACGTCAATTATCATCTGTGATAAAATATTTTTTTTAAATAATTTGATACAGTATGTAGCTTTAAAGCTACAATATGTTACACAACACATTCACACATTCCAGCTTTAATGGTCATGACTTTTCAGGCCCAGCGTCCGCTGCAGGCAAAGTTTCGGCTCATGGAGTAGCTGTGGTGGGAAATCTGCTGCCTGCCCCACGATCCGAATGGAACCACGATGATCGTGCTGTTGTCGTCAGAGCCGTACTGCAGAGCCTGAGAGCGCACACACACACACACACATACACATACACAGTGTTTAGACTGAGTTATTCATTACTAGATAGTTATTTCAAATATGTAGGTCAAACAGCACACAGTCCTGACTGAACTCATGGTGTGTATAACCCTCAGATGAAGAGCTGCAGCACATACTGTATCTCTAGAGAGACAACTAGAACATTTTAAATTGCTATTGATGTTTTATGAATTAAAGCTTAAATTGGTTTGGTAGCTTTTTTAACACTTACCATGCACTCACACCGGCAGGGAAACAGCAATATGCAACTATTCAGTTCTAAAGACAAACTCTTACGAAACGCTGACATGGGACTCTTTATTCAATAACAAGGCTTTAAGTCTATTAAAATCCACAGAGTTCATTAATAGTCCTGTGAATGGCAGCTGCGGCCACTGTCTTAGAAAATGAATCAATTATTCTGACCAATCAGAATCCAGCACTCTGCCACGCGATGGTTTAAATGCTTGTTGTTTTTGGACGATGGATTCCAGATTTTCAACCAAATTTAGTCGTAGCTAATTCCTACCCATCATAAGCGCCCTCCCCCATCAAAGCTACAACCAGGGAGGTTAAAGGTTTTCACATGTTTCCTGTGAACCACATGATTGGCTAGAGTTGCGATTGATGGAAGAGTTCTAAGTGCCTCCCATCCCTCCCCTCTGCGAGAGCTCGGCCAATCAGCTCTCTTTAGGCTCCCAGCTGCGGGAGGCTACAGTATCACCCGGGAATCGAACTCGCGATCTTCAGATGATATGGCGAGCTTGTTACCACTGAGTCGCTCGGGGGTCTAAGAGCTAATTTTTATGTTTTAACCCCAAACAAAGTAGCTCCCTTCATTTAAATGGCAACACTTTTAAGATTTAAAAGATTTAAGGTCTAACAGTATCACTAATGCTAACGGGCTACCTGCTCAGCGATGATGTAGGCAGCCTCTGCGGGATCGTGGCACTGCTTGATGACGTCACAGATTTCCTGGTTGCTCATGATGAAGTTAATGCCATCGGTGGTCAGGGCCAGAAAGGAGTCGTGAGAATGCTGCAACTGAAAGATGAAACCAGGAAGCCATTTCAGATACTAAAATAATTTAATTAAATAATTTTTACAAATTTATTATTTTATTTAATTATTGAATTTAAATAAAAATAAGATCTCATTTAGTTTTCCTTGTTTTTTGTTCCGCAGCGTTCCTTCTTTTTTGTTTTTTTGTTTTTTACCACTTAGTTCACTCTGCAAAGTAATTTTGCCTTTTATAGAGTTTTGTGGGTGTGGCTAAACATACACATGTACATGAACAATGTTGTAAACATGGTAGGAATTTTAAGTTTGTTTCAGACAAAAAGAACATTTTACATGTAACTCGAGTATAAAATTAGCTTTTTTATCAGGTTTGCAAATGACAAAAAAAGTGAGAGATTATTCCTTCATTTATGTTTCATTTTTACTCAAAGGTTCAAACTTTAATATTTAAAATTTTTTTCTCAAAGTATGACACACTGAAACACAAATCCTCACTGTCGCACTCACTGTAATGCGAGTAGTCTCGGGTTCTGCGATAACGCCGCTTTGCTTCAAGTCGAAATCTCCGATGCTGCGTGTCATCGCCAGGCGGCTGTTCACGTTGGCTTGACCCAGACTGTTCCATGTTACGAAACCGCCACTGTTGCGTATTCTGATAGAAAGCACACACACACACCAAACATATCACTGAAATTAAAGCAAGAGAACAAACACACACACACATACACACCGAGATACCAGTGCAGATAGCGTACAGCTTAGCAAACAGCGCGTGAGAACGGGGACATTACACAAGTGAAACACGGTTATGTGGTGTTTATGCACTAGTTTGCGGGCCAGGGGTAGCTCAGTGGTGAAGGCATTGGACTATGGTTCGGAAGATCCCAGGTTCAAACCCCACAACCACCAAGTTACCACTATTGGCCCCTTGAGCCTCAACTTAACCCTCAACTGCTCAGATGTGTAATAAGATAAAAAAAAAAAATGTAAGTCGCTCTGGATAAGAGCTTCTGCTAAATGTAAATGTAGAATATTTCTTCAATTTCTATCCTTTAATGAAGAGAATTAAGGAATTTCCCTTTCTGGTCATCCCTTCAGCACACTAGCCAACTATGCTGCACTAAAATGTTAATCCTCTCAGGTTAACATTTAGCTCAGTGAAATGATTAACATTTACAAGCATAAACTGTAATCAATTCTCCCAGAAATCCTTTCAGGTTAGCGATGGTATTAGCCTGTCAGGCTAACCATGTGAGCAACAGCATCCATCACTTAAATGTTCTCACATATCTTATAAAACAAGCTAATTGTTGTGATTATAACCATTTATGAACGTGATAAAAAAATAAAACAAGAAATCCTCTCAAAGATCCTGTCAGGTTAGTTTAAGTAAGCTATCTCACGCTACCCTTGAAATTAACATTTATATGTATGATTTACAAATCTATTTTTCATATATTCCCCCAAATTAGCTTATGTTAAAAATATAGCTTAGACTAAATATTAATATTTGTGATCATCCCCTGAGCAATCCTGTCAGGTTAGCCCTGGTATTAGCCTGCTAGCAAATATTCACAGTTCGGTCATGAAAAAAACATCATATCCGGACAGAAATCCTGTCAGCTTATCCTATGTAAGTCCATAAGTATGGATTAAAAATATTTTTTCATAAATTACACCAAGTTATCTTATGTTAAAATCTAGCTTAGGCTTAATATTAATGCTTAAAGCTATGAATTTATGAATCCTCTGAGAATTCCTGCTAGCAAATACTAACAGTTCAGCCAAAAATATGCATCATATTCAGGCAGTTAATCCTGTTAGCTATCTAGCTACAACCCTTGCAACATTTATATATGACTTTTTTTTTCTTCAATTTTGCATAAATTCCACCAAGTTAGCTTATATTGAAATCCAGCTTTAATGTTTATGACCATGAATTCATAAATCCTCTGAGAAATCTTGTCAGGTTAGCTCTGGTATTAGCCTGTTAGCAAATATTCACAATTCAGTCGTAAACATCTATCATATTCGCACATAAATCCTATAAGATTAGCTTATCTAAGCTAACGAGCAATAAAAGTGAAGTTTATGAACATTTATTTATGTATATAACATAAAATCCTCTTAGGTTATCTCAGGTTGGAAGGAAATTATAAATAATGTCACTTCAGTAGTGCTTTCACATAGCTAATATAATAAACATTTATGAATATGATTTTTGTATATGATGAGTCTAAATTACTATTTGTTTTCCTTCAGAAATCTCATTAAGTTAGCTTTGTTTATTGACTAGCTAATGTCATGTGCCTGTTAGCTAACTGTTGGCACATTTAAAGGTACTGACATTTAAATCATCAAGAGAAGACCAGTTGGTCTATTTTAAGAAGGTGACAAGAGAACAGACTTTCATACAAACACACACACACACACACACACACGCACACACACACACAGTCCACTTAGCATTAGCCAGTGAATGCCATTCTCAGAGGTTCAGAGTGGTTCTGCGTAGCGCCTGTACCTCTGTTTTTCGTCCTTTCTCTCAGGTGTATGGTCGCTAGTGAGTGTGTATGCTTCACCCTTCCTGCACAGTATGGCCCGACTGTCTCCGACACTCCCAACGACAAGCTCTATCCCGTCTCTTAGCAAAGCCACCGTCGCTGTTGTGCCCACCGTCATCAAAGAGGCTGGAAAGTAATAGGATTTTAAAATGGTAATCGAACATAAACCAAAAACAACATGTCAAATGTTAATGCACAGAGCAATATGTGGCACATTTTAACAGACTGTTAGCTCATTTTTAGGTAAATAAAATCAGCCAGAGGGTTGTGATTCGTTGGTTTTGGTTTCCTGATCAGTTGAGTAGAAGAAACTTGGCCCCCAAATGGAGGTGGTTTGGTAATAGGTTGTGCTTCTTTTCTCCACTTCATTATAAAGAATAAGCTATTTGCACAAAATTGTTTTGCAGTATTGTAGATGTAGAAGTGGGGACAGGTCATGTTTTCCCTACTTTCAAGATATGCTTTTTTATTTTGGTAAAGGGGGCAGAGTATGTAGGGGTCACATCTGACATCCCCAAGGACAATGATTCTATCCTGAGCTTGGTTTCATATCGGTGTGAAGTTCCACATGCTTAATGTTTATGTGGGTCTCCTCTAGGGTCTCAGGTTTCCTTGCACCTTCCCAAAAAACCTCATTGCTACTTCTTGGGTTGGTGTTGGTCTGTGAGTGTGACGGTGCTCTGTGACGACTTTGAATCACATTCTGGGAGAATTCCTATGTCCAGATCGACTGTGTTTCTGATTGCTTTTACTGTCCTGAGCTAAATATTGTTAGGCAGGCTGAGTATTACCTTGCTCTAGATTATTTGGGACTGATCTGGTTTTGGACCACACCATGTCTTGGCATGGCTCCTTAAAATGTTGTCTGGCAAAGTTTTAACAGGATTTTGTGAGACTGGAATGTTTTTGTATCCGTACCGTTACCATACATCTGGAACTCGGAGGCCAGGGCAGCATCTACTTGTAGGAAGGCTTTTGTTAACACCTGTTCTAGATCCCACTCTTTCTCCAGACCCTTCCTACAACACACACACAAACATACACACACCACGATAGATCAGCCTGTGTGGGCATTAACCTGATATCCTGTAACATGTACTTATGTTGGCTGTGGCTGTTTATGTACATATGGTAGGTCTCAACGTGTGTATGAGTTACCTAATGTAGCGCTCCATGTGTGTGTAGCAGAAGTCAGCAGCTTGCGAGCCCCCATGTCCGTCAAACAGAGCAAAATAAAGTGTGGAGGGCGTGAGCTCAGCTACACGCAGTCGATCCTCGTTGTAATGACGACGACCAATCTGCGAGGCCGAGCCCACATGGTCTAGGCTTATGTGTGGGATCGGTTTACCGTAGCGTATGCTGGGTGGTAACAGAATGGGCGTTTCAATACGGTTGTCCCAAATCCCAAACGAGTCCCATGTGGCTGGCCGGCCGCTTCCATCAGCATCCAAACGAGCAGCAGCAGCGGCGGCATACCAGCGCACCCCGGGTGGTGCTGACGCGCATGCACACACACACCGGCCCGAACTCCTGCTAACTGAGGAGAATGAGCGGCGCAGAAGCACAGAGAAGGTGATGGCAGAGAGAGACATTTTAAATGTGCTGGTTTTCTGAGGTTTTTCGGATACTCCTGTAATAAAGAAACACATTTATATGATATTTTGAGAACATAATTTGTCAACCCCAGTTTAGACCATCCACCAGCAGGAGGAGAGGATGGATCATTACTAACTTGTTCACTGACCCTGATACTGACAAGGCAACAGCGTCCAACTGCTAAAAACTTCAGCCAACAGGGGACCTGAGAACCTGACACTGATCAAGAGTGGAGATCTGTAGTTTATGAAAGAGGATGAAATACCCTGGATAACTTCACTCAAACAACACAGGTGTCCACCATGACACTAAAACACCTGTGGAGGCACCTGCCCAGTGATACACTACCGCTCAAAAGTTTGGGTTATTACTAACTCCATGGTAGTTCCTGATTTTTATTTCTTTCTACATTGTAAAGCAATGCTGAAGACATCCACATTATGCAATAATCTCCTTCGAACAGTTAATGTTGAGATGTATATCTGCTACTTATGCTCTCAAATCCTTGATGATTTCTGAGGCTGGTGACTCTAAATTAACTTCTTTTCTGCAGCAGAGGTACGTTTTGGTCTTGCTTTCCTAGGACGGTCTTCATGACAGAGGTTTTGCAAATGCACTCGACAATAGTGTTCTTGCAAGAACTGTTCCAGAACATCTGACCTTCGTGTCTTAAAATAACAACTAACTGTTGTTCTTATTGTTACATTATTACCTAATTCCATATGTGTTATTTCATAGTTTTGAAAAAGTAAAAATAAATCACTAAACAAAAACAAAGCGATTTGCAAGTGATCCAAAACTTTTAAGCAGAAATGTATTTTGGGGTAAAATGGGGCAAAAAGTTGTGCACGGCTGCAACATTCAGTAACTACAGAATCACAGCTATTTTAGCTATTCAGTAACCTTTCAAAGTCTATTTGTGGTGTGATAGTGACACAAAATCACCCAAAGGCATAAGTACAAAACATACACATGTGCATTAAGCTGTATTAAACAGCTACATTGTAGCAAAGTTCTACGTAGCATTCAACAAACAAGTCAAAACTTGTAAAAGATTAATAACTTTACTTACCCGTTTATATATAGTTATGATTCTCTCTGGATGGTTCCACCCCCTGCATGCTCTCCCCGAGCCGGCATGTGTGTGTGTGATTGTGTATGTGAGGGCAGTCTGCCTTGCACGTAATTTACATATTTCAAGTCCAGCGACCAATCATACACCAAGACAGTTTCATCTTATTTCAATATTCCATAAATGGAAAGAGCAGTCACAAGCCTGGGGTGTTTGTCTCTCGGCCAATCAGATGCAGCGGGGATGCAGATGGATTAGTGCATTACGTGCAGTGCAATCTGAGTTCGGGCAAACTATACTGACATATAAACCAGACTCTGTGTTACGCAACACTCTGAAGTCCTGATAACACTATAATCCAACATACTATGTGTGGTTCTGGCATGAGTTTGTCTGGCATTAACATTACCTGATTTTATACATATTAAAACGTGCACTGGTACAGACTTATACATGTTCAGTGTGGATGTCACCTGCTCTGTACTCCAAACAATATCTGGTCAGTGCTGCTCCTGTGGTGGTAGTGTGTGTCTGGCATAATGTCTGAGGAATCAGATGGAATGCACTCAGTGGTTTGATATGTACAAAGTGTTCCACATGATGGGTGTGTCTATAAATAACATAGGAAAAGTACTCCATGCTAACGTCTGTAACACACCAAGCCAAACAGCTATTCCTCTGCTTTACTGCTGCTCACAGACACGGGTGGTGCCTTTATTATAGCACTGCCACTGTGACCTTCTCAAAGAAAAAAGAGTGCGAGCAAGAGAAAGACATGAACAGATAGATAGATAGATAGATAGATAGATAGATAGATAGATAGATAGATAGATAGATAGATAGATAGATAGTCATGCGCTATCAATTTTCATTCTTTCTTGCTCTTGCAAAGTTTGCCTACATCCATGATCCATCAATTAATCATGAAAATAAAAACGAAATGCAGGTTTAATATAAGTATAAATCATTTATATAGAGAGAGTGCACAGAAAGTATGATTAGAAAAAAGAGGGTGTGAGAGAGAGAGAGAGAGAGAGAGAGAGAGAGATGAACCCAAGCAAGTCATAAATGTATTCATACACATTTCACCTTAGGAGAAAGTGAGGCGGTTATTTCACTGGGAGCCTTCAGAGG
This sequence comes from Channallabes apus, assembly GCA_030522415.1. Classification (NCBI taxonomy): domain Eukaryota; kingdom Metazoa; phylum Chordata; class Actinopteri; order Siluriformes; family Clariidae; genus Channallabes; species Channallabes apus. The sequence goes on along the minus strand of CM060117.1, from coordinate 24,301,295 downwards.
AAAGAAAGAGTCATTTAGTGTTTGAAGTGAACAGGTTTTCATTTCTTTTCACAAGTCTTCTTTTGTTTTCACCTTTATTTTCAGTGTGTGATTGAAAATATATTTATCATTGATTTTTTTTTTAACAAACAAGAAAAACTCAAGCAAACAACTCCAACCCCCAAAAGCATGAATTCATGAACAATGCTAATGGAAAGAATTAATGGTTCCCAACCATTAGACTAGAACAGACTTTTTGTTCTGGCTCCAGAAAACACACACACACACACACACACACACACACACACACCATTCAGCCCAATCTGGAACAACTAAGGGTATTCCAGGGCCAGGACTTCGATTCTTGGGATTTTATAGCAGATGTTTGTGATTATTGGTAAATCTGTATTTGTAATACAACATGAAAGAAACATCCATCAAATGTTGGACCATCAGTATGACTAAAAAGAGGAAAGAATTCAGCTACAAATTTTGGAAAGTACGAAGTTAACAACACAGTTACAATTACAGCAATGTACGTGCAAAACTGTGCAAACCAAAATAACCAAATTAAGGATATTTAAACTTACAGTACTGTGAAACAATATTGGTGAATGATCAGGATTGGAAAATGATGGTATTAAATAACAGAATATAATACCAAGTTACGGGTTAGACAGCGCCACTTGCAGTAGCTGCAGATTATACTTCCAACCAACCGAATAAATACACCACTGAATTACAACAAATGGATTCAGGTGATGCTCCAGAGCCGGGAGCTAAAGTGCATCAGTGTGAGCTATGACACCTGGCTAACTGGGCTAACTGTATGGTACGTACATTATAAGTGCTTGGAACTTAGTGCTACACCATGACACCATGATAAAGTTCCTGTCAGACATCCAGAACAAGCCACTGTTACCATTGTTGGACATATTGGAGCCACTGAATACTCAAACTATACAGCTCCCCAATTCAACAGCTCCTTGCCAAGAAATCTAAAAGAATACAGAAGCTGCACAGAACTCCAGCAAATGTTCTCAAAGTTCTCCTCCAAACTAAAACTATACCATTTAGTTGGCCTGGTGTGAGCCTTCGGCCAAAACACAGTATTGATGATTATTTTATTTGTTTATGTTATACATAAAATACAGAAAATTTGTGTGCAAAAGAAGCTACTTACCTCCCTAAAAATTTTTAATTGCTAACTTCAACTGTATTGGAGAGATGATTTTATGTGTCCCAAAAATGGCCATTTTTCATCGTTATACTGTCACACCTTAAACGATAATGATTTAAGATGCTAATTATTCATATTATGCGTTACGGTGGCTTATTGATCAGTACTGTTGCCTTGAACCGTCAGGGTCCGGGTTTGATTCACAGCCAGGTTCTATTCCCGCCTTTGTAAGCATGGAGTTTGTTCTCCCTGTGCTTGTGGAGTTTCCTCGGGGTATTCCAGTTTCCTCCCACAGTCCAAAGACGTTTAGATTTGGCTTATTGGCTTTCCCAAATTGCCGGTAATGCCTGAGTGGGTGTATGCGCGTTTATGTGTCCTGAGCTCCTGGGATAGGTTCCAGGCCACCCCTCCCTGCCTCCAACCCTGTCTACAGGATTAAGCGGTATAGACTGTGTATGGATATTTACAAATAAACAAAGCATGGTTCAGGAGAAAAGAAGCATTAAGTATTATGAAAAATGGTGTTGTATGTTCCTATCTGAAAATTAACTTTTTCACCTAGGTGAGACACTTTTTAGCACCAATATCGTGTTTTGGTCGTTTCAAAACCAAGCACACCATCACATTTCTAGTCAATAAGCAACCGAGGCTTCATATTCACTCTTTAAGCAACAAGTGGGTCTGAGCGACCGGAAGACTTTCCTTTTCTTCTTCTTTCTTGCTCCTTTCCCTTCGCCATTTAAGTGCTCAGAGAGCGAGACAGACTTGCGGAGGTGTCTGATGCGTTGCTCATGGTCTGTGATCTTGCGCTGGAGGTGATTCTGAATGGCAAAGCCGAGAGACTCCATATCTACTGCCGCTCCATAAATCTCCCACGTCAGGCCTTGGTCATCCCATGCCACCTCTCGAAGCAGACCCTTCTCTGCCTGGGCTTGATCTTTATCCACTTGCTTGGGTTCTCTTTCAAGTCCAGACCTTGTTGATGAAAACTGGGAACCTTTTCCTTCAGTTAAAGCCAGACTGTCAGACAAAGTGGATTGGCTGCACAATTCAATCTCAATTTGGCAGACATGTTGGTGAGTAAGTTTGGAGGATATGGAGGAATTGTAAAGGGTTGGTCTGAGACATTGATCCAAGAATTCCACTGGTGCTAAACTTGAGTCTACACTGATATCTTGGTTAAGTCCATTTTGTATGTTCAGACTTGCAGTTCCAGAAACCTTCTCATGGTTTTTTAGGTTAGCCTTATTGTTCAGTTGGCTCCAGGATGACCGTGTCATGTTTGGACTTGTGGTTGTGGACTTGTCTCTGACATCTACGACAGCCTGAACTTCAGCGTCCTTATACATGAGCTCTGTTTGCAGAGCAGCATCAAATGTCTGGACAGGAATAGGGTTGATATTAGTCATTGTCGTGACATCTTTGAAGCTTTTGTAGATGTGGTTAAATTTCTTTTTTTGTTTTGAATCTTCCATTTCTATATCTTTTGGTTCATTGGCTTCAATGTTTTTGTCCTGTCTTTTCATTTCTTTCTCCATTTGCTCATCTGTCTTCTCTTGGTCTTTCACTTTTTGTCTATTTCTATGTTCTAGGGCTTCTCTTCTTTCCATACCATCCATCCATTCCCTTCTTTTTCCTCTCTCACACATTTTCTCCTGGGCCATGGCATTTTCCTCTGTCTTGCCTGCTGTCTCCTTTACCTGTGATGCAGAAGCTGTTGGTGACTCTGAAAGAGACTGCAGCCTGTCTAGTGGGAAAATTGGAGATTCAGATAGTACTTGAGGAGTGATTTCTTTTCCTTTAAGAGAGCGTTCCTCTTGTTCATCCTTAGAGGTTCCTTCTTCTTCAGCCCTACCCCTGTTCTTCTCTTCATCTTTATTCACCTGAAGCTTTTCTATCTTCATCTGCTTTGTCCCCAGTGGCTGAACACTATTTACCTCTTGACTGTCTTCCATCACAAATGCTCCACTGTCAGTAGATTTAAATTTGGTCGCCATCTCTTTGGTTCTTCCCTTAGGAATAGTTTCAGCTCTATCATCACTTGCTGGAGTAGGACTGAATCTTAGCTTTCGGCTTAACATGGAGATTTGAGAAAAAGTTGTTTGTTGGGCACTTTTAGGCAAGCCTGTTTTTGTTGATGGTGTTTTTTTGAAGATCTTTTGCAAATCTGTAGACGCACTTATTTGGGGTGTAGGTTTCTGTATGTTCTTAGAAGAGTTTTTCTCAGTGGTTCTCTGTTCTCCTTCCCCAGAATACTTTATCTTGTGCTCACTGGTTTCTCTAGTCAGCGTGGTACCTTGAGTGATCCCAAGAGCATGCTCATCCATGATTTTAGTCGTAGGAGTCGTGGGGGAAATAATTGATGAAGGTGTAGCTGCTGGAACAAGAAGTGATGTGGAAGTAGCTGGTGATGCTGTGGGAGATGAAGTGGTTGGTGTGCTTGGTGTAAGAGTGCCAGTTGGTGATTTGGTTTGCATAAGGGGATCTACTGACTTTACTCCCTTTTTGTTCTGGACTCCTCTTATGCCTGGAGGAACTGTAGTCACTTGATGCTGGGTTTTGGATGTGGAGTATGGAGTCTTGTAGCATGATTTAGGCTTGTTATGAGGGTGGCTTAGTTGAGACTCCATTTGCTTAGTGTTGGTAGATTCTTATTGTTCAAAGGAGTGGCTGGTTTTGCTGGTCTGGGTGTCTTATTTGCACTGTGGTAAAAACAATGAGCAAAACAAAATGAGTTGGTTCCAAAACATGATAGATTTCTGCATGCCATTCATTATTACCTTTTGATTTCCTCGTATAATAATAACAATAATCAGGACTGTCATGAATAGAACTACACAGAATAATGAATTCTTGTTTTTATATACAGTGGTGTGAAAAACTATTTGCCCCCCTCCTGATTTCTTATTCTTTTGCATGTTTGTCACACAAAATGTTTCTGATCATCAAACACATTTAACTATTAGTCAAAGATAACACAAGTAAACACAAAATGCAGTTTTTAAATGAGGGGTTTTATTATTTAGGGAGAAAAAAAATCCAAACCTACATGGCCCTGTGTGAAAAAGTAATTGCCCCCTGAACCTAATAACTGGTTGGGCCACCCTTAGCAGCAATAACTGCAATCAAGCGTTTGCGATAACTTGCAACGAGTCTTTTACAGCGCTCTGGAGGAATTTTGGCCCACTCATCTTTGCAGAATTGTTGTAATTCAGCTTTATTTGAGGGTTTTCTAGCATGAACCGCCTTTTTAAGGTCATGCCACAACATCTCAATAGGATTCAGGTCAGGACTTTGACTAGGCCACTCCAAAGTCTTCATTTTGTTTTTCTTCAGCCATTCAGAGGTGGATTTGGGTCATTGTCCTGCTGCAGCACCCAAGATCGCTTCAGCTTGAGTTGACGAACAGATGGCCGGACATTCTCCTTCAGGATTTTTTGGTAGACAGTAGAATTCATGGTTCCATCTATCACAGCAAGCCTTCCAGGTCCTGAAGCAGCAAAACAACCCCAGACCATCACACTACCACCACCATATTTTACTGTTGGTATGATGTTCTTTTTCTGAAATGCTGTGTTACTTTTTCGCCAGATGTAACGGGACACGCACCTTCCAAAAAGTTCAACTTTTGTCTCGTCGGTCCACAAGGTATTTTCCCAAAAGTCTTGGCAATCATTGAGATGTTTTATAGCAAAATTGAGACGAGCCTTAATGTTCTTTTTGCTTAAAAGTGGTTTGCGCTTGGAAATCTGCCATGCAGGCCGTTTTTGCCCAGTCTCTTTCTTATGGTGGAGTCGTGAACACTGACCTTAATTGAGGCAAGTGAGGCCTGCAGTTCTTTAGATGTTGTCCTGGGGTCTTTTGTGGCCTCTCGGATGAGTCGTCTCTGCGCTCTTGGGGTAATTTTGGTCGGCCGGCCACTCCTGGGAAGGTTCACCACTGTTCCATGTTTTTGCCATTTGTGGATAATGGCTCTCACTGTGGTTCACTGGAGTCCCAAAGCTTTATAAATGGCTTTATAACCTTTACCAGACTGATAGATCTCAATTACTTTTGTTCTCATTTGTTCCTGAATTTCTTTGGATCTTGGCATGATGTCTAGCTTTTGAGGTGCTTCTGGTCTACTTCTCTGTGTCAGGTAGCTCCTATTTAAGTGATTTCTTGATTGAAACAGGTGTGGCAGTAATCAGGCCTGGGGGTGACTACAGAAATTGAACTCAGGTGTGATAAACCACAGTTAAGTTATTTTTTAACAAGGGGGGCAATCACTTTTTCACACATGGCCATGTAGATTTGGAGTTTTTTTCTCCCTTAATAACGTAAACCTTCATTTAAAAACTGCATTTTGTGTTCAATTATGTTATCTTTGACTAATAGTTAAATGTGTTTGATGATCAGAAACATTTTGTGTGACAAACATGCAAAAGAATAAGAAATCAGGAGGGGGGCAAATAGTTTTTCACACCACTGTAGTATATAGGGTTATATTAACAACAGCTCTTGTTTATATTACATGATGTATCATTTTTACACTATTTGAGTATGTGACCATGAAATACTTTATAGACCCTGTACTTGAAATTCAGTCTATAGATATTTTAGTACTTTCTTATCCCCTTACTGATTTTTTTTTTTGCATATTTGTCACACTTAAATAATTGAGATCATGAAACAAATCTTAATATTACACAAAAATAACATGAGTAAATTCAACGTGCATTTTTAAAATGATGATTTCATTTATTAAGGAAAAAAGGTTGTCCAAAGCTCTCTGACACTATGTGAAAAAGAAACTGCCCCTAAGCCAAATAACTGGTTCTGCCACCCTTGGTGGCAGCAACTGCAATCAAGTATTTGCGATAACTGGCACTTCTTTCACATCGCTGCGGAGCAATTTTGGCCCGCTCTTCTACACGGAATGGTTTTAATCTGTTTAAGGTCACACCACAAAATCTCAATTGGATTTAAGTCCAGAGTTTCCAAAACCTTACTTTTTATTTTTTTTAGCCATTCAGAGGTGGACTTGTTGGTGTGTTTTGGATCATTGACCTGCTGCATAACCCAAGTGTGCTTGAGTTTGAGGTCATGAATTGATGGCCCGACATTCTCTGTCCGATTTTCTGGTAGAGCGCAGAATTCACGGTACCATCAATTATAGCAAGTTACCCAGGTCCTGAAGCTGCAAAGTCCCAGACCATCACACTACCAACACCATGTGTGATAGTTGGTATGAATGGCTGTGTTAGTTTTATGCCGGATGTAACAGGGCACACAGCTTACAAAAATTTAATCTTTTGTCTATTTGCTCGAAAGTCTTGGGTATAATCAAGATGGGGTTTTTTTTGGCAAATATGAGAGGAGCCTTTGTGTGGCAGTGGCTTTCCCTATTGTTTTCCAAGTTTTCTCACTGTGGTTCACTGGAGTCTCAAAGTCTTGGAAATGGCTTTGTAACATTTTCCAGACTGATACAGTACATGTCAATAACTTTGTTTCTCATCCATTCTTGATTTTTGCTGCTTTTTTAAATTTATTTATTTACTTATTTTTTAATCGTTCAGTATGCTTCACCAGACAGGTTCTGTGATTTCTTTATTTAACAGGTCTGGCAGTAATCATGACTGAGTTTAATCAAGTATAATCTCAACTTTCCAAAATTTACAGTTCATTCATAATTTTTTCAAGAGGGACAGTTACTTTTCCACATAAAGGCAGGTATATTTGGACAGCCTTTTTCCCTTAATGAATTAAATCATCATTTAAAAACTTTACTCAGGTTATCTTTGTGCTATATTAAAATTTGTTTTGAAAAAAAAAAAACTTTTTCACAGCACTGTTATAATGCGCTCTACTGTTCTTAGAAAACTTTCCACTACACTATGGAAAGTGGCCCTGGGAATTTGTAAATGTGTGTAATAATTTGTTACAATAAATTTCTATAACAGTAGCTCTGACACCGCTTTATGTTAAGGTGCTTATTCTAGTATTTATCTGTAGCTGATTTACAGGAATCTTTGCAATGCATCATTTTTTTTTTTTATGAAATGTTTTTTTTTTTTTAGAATTCATGGAAGGAGTCTCCAGTGGTAGAGCTTTGTAACAGTCAATGATGTGGCTTTAGAACATGGGAAAACATGACACTTTAAATTATGTGTTGTTGTTTTTATCTTACTTATACACAAGAGAAGAATAAACTTGCAAACATTCCACAACAATAATCACAACGGTGCAAACTGCTGTAGTAAAGGAGGAACGAAACACTTCACAACACAGAAACAGAAACTCTGTCTCATCAAAGGTTTAATAAACACAATAAATGCTACAATGTTACACTTCGTAGCCTTTGTTAAAACTTAGGGTCCTGTAGCTGCTATAACATCACATTAACACCAGAGTAAAAATCTGTACACTGAGATCGTGTATCTCACCTGAAACGAAGCATCAGACAGTTAGAGGTGACACGGTTCCAGACGCAGACGCCGAGCACTTCCAAACCTGTCTCCGCCTCATCATCATCATCATCAAGTGATGCATCATTTAAAACTGGGACACGTGTGTGTGTGTATCAGACAAGCTCAGACGGTGCACGATGTGAGGTCATTTAGGAAAATGCAGGATGCGAGAAAAGCCCTGTGCAGTGTGTCTGCACTCACGTCTGCTCTGTCTCAAGCTCCAGCTGCTCCAGTCCTGCTGCTGCTGTGTGTCGAGTGGATGTCTGGTTTTTCAATGCATATTTAATTCAGCCTAACATGAGATCTCCAGACATCAGATTCATCCTTTCAGTCCTTTAAAATGTCCAGCTGTACTTCTTGCAAATCTAACCTAGACGATCTCTTCTATTCTAAAATCTATTTAAAAGCTGAATGTTTGCTTTACTCCACTGGAGCTGCGTGGCTTGGTTTCCTCCTGAGTTGCATGTTTCATGACTATTCATGGATTTTGCCCCATGGGGCTGCCCTGGAAGAACATACACACACTATGGCACGCAATACGATCACAATGCAGTCTCTGTTTATGTACATCATGTGACAAAAAAACCACTAGTTCTGTTTATTTCTATTTTATTTACATTTATTGCTGCAAATAAAAAAGTATCAGATAGAAAAGAAGATCATACTGTTGTAATGAGCTGCGAGTTGTTTACAGAAGTGTCATGGCATATACACCAGGTCACCTAGCAACCTGTCATTGCTGTCACCAACACCTGAGAGATAGAGAGAGAGAGATCACATGCTTAATGAGGGACAATACGACAGTACATAGTGCACTGAATATACAGTATAGGTTACAAATAATATCTATTATAAGGCCAAATCATTCCATTGCTCCACCTTCTCCATCTCTTTACTGATCTTTTCTTAAGCGCCAATCAGGCTTTCATATTATCTACTGATCAACCACAGTGTTGTGTCTTTTCTCAATTCTGATTGGACAGAATTTTTTGAGTATACTGCTATATAATTGATAATAGATTGAAATAATGTACTTTCCTGTAAATTGATATTTCCGTGTAGTAACAGTATGGAAGGAGTCTCCAGTGTCAACACTGTGTAACAGACACAAGGGAATGCCTTTTATACTGTATTAGCATAAATACTCATCATTAACAGTTATAGAGTTTGTAGAAACAGTTACTGTAGCCTCTTCATCCGGGCGTTTTGTGTGTGTCACAGTTTTAAACTACACACACACAAACATAGATGAATACACACATTCAGACACCTGCGCATACTGTCTTTCTGTCTGATGGCCTCCGAGTGCAGCAGGTCAGAGCACCGTTCCTCCAAGAAGCAGCTGAACGCCGACAGCAGCATGTGGGAGGAAAACTTCGACACCGAGAAGTAAGGCTATGTTTTATGAGTAGCTTATGGTGATGATGATGATGATGCAAGACGATGACATCTATGCTCTTGTTACTGTGAGGTTTACTGTGAGTGTTTTTGCTGATTTATTTGAAATCCTATTGATGGCAATTTGCACTATATTGACAAATAAACATTTTCCCCTTCAAACACAAACCATGGGGGGGTACAAACATTTGCATCCTACTGATTTTAACATGACAAATCAATCAACCCGTCCTTTAAGTTTGTCTGTCTATCCTGTCTTAGACTTACTAATATGCAAATCTTATTCATCTGAGACGGTACTATAGAAACCATAACACAATAATATAAAAACGTTCCAAACATGCTGGCTGGTGTGTGTGTGTGTGTGTGTGTGTATGTTTAATCCTTCAACAAGAAGACCTCTATCCATTGGGATTAAAAGTGGACCAGAGCAGTCATCTCATTGAATGGTTAAGGATTAAAAGCTGATCTCGCAGATCTAATCACTGTCCCTCAGCTATCGTTTCGCATCGTTATCACACGATTACCAGCAGCCGCTGTGTTTTCCACAGTGATGTAGCCAACGTGGTGCGAGCCACATACAGAGAAGTCCCGCCTCCCTATCATCCTGGTTGATCACAGTATTTGGAAGTCTGCTGCCCTCGGTGGTAGGCCTGGTAGTCATCGACGTCGTTGAGGGTGAGCCGTTATTTTGTTATGATGGCACAATATACAGTATTTTAATTAATTATTGAATTTCAATCAGGCCCCTTATCTCCAGTGAAGACCAATCTTAATGCTTCAGTCACCTTGGACAATGCTATGCTTCCAACATAATGCTATGCAACAGTTTGGCTTCCAAAAGCAATAACTAGAAAGACACGGTTTGATGAGTTTGTTGTTGAAGAACTCGACCGGCCCGAACATAGAGCCAAGGTGACCTCAGCACCTTTGGGATGAACTGGAACTGGTGATTCTGAGCTGGGCCTTCTCGTCCAACATCAGTGCCTGACCTCATAAACCCTCTACAGAATGAATGGACAAGAATTCCCAAAAAATCACTCCAACATCTTGTGAACGGCCTTCCGAGTGGAAGGTGTTCTAGCTGCAAACAGAAAGGGGGACGGACTCCATATTGAAGCGTATGTATTTGAATACAATGTCAGTGCTGAGTCACCCATATACTTTTGTCCACATAGTTTACTTACACGACACCGCTGGAATCTCTCCGGCTCAACCTGTACATCCAGTCGAGTTTGTGTGTCTATAATAAATGAGGAAGGAAACACTTCATATAATGGAGAAACAAAAATTAGGTGATTGTTGGGGGATGTTACTTCTTAAAGTAACTATTTACATTAGAAAATTACTGTCATTAAAAAGGAATGAGTTAAATTACAGCGTTACTTTCTGATAAAAGTAACTAGTTCAAGTACTTTCCCACTGCAGAAAATGAAAACTCCTTTGTGATTCCTCATGTATGTTGTTTTAGTCAATACCTTTATAATTATTCTACAGACAAGTTTGGCCCATAATCTGTTAACTACTAATACCCCTATCTCACCAACTAATACCCCATATCTCACCAACTAATACCCCTATCTCACCAACTAATACCCCATTATCTCACTAACTAATACCCCTATCTCACCTACTAATACCCCTATCTCACCTACTAATACCCCTATCTCACCAACTAATACCCCATATCTCACCAACTAATACCCCTATCTCACCAACTAATACCCCTATCTCACCTACTAATACCCCTATCTCACCTACTAATACCCCTATCTCACCTACTAATACCCCTATCTCACCTACTAATACCCCTATCTCACCTACTAATACCCCTATCTCACCTACTAATACCCCTATCTCACCAACTAATACCCCTCTCTCACCAACTAATACCCCTCTCTCACCTACTAATACCCCTCTCTCACCTACTAATACCCCTCTCTCACCTACTAATACCCCAAGCTCACCTACTAATACCCCTATCTCACCAACTAATACCCCTATCTCACCAACTAATACCCCTATCTCACCTACTAATACCCCAATCTCACCTACTAATACCCCTGTCTCACCTAATAGTACCCCTATCTCTCCTACTAAAACCCCTATCTCTCCTACTAAAACCCCTATCTCACCTACTAATACCCCTATCTCACCTACTAATACCCCTCTCTCAACCTACTAATACCCCTATCTCACCTACTAATACCCCTATCTCACCTACTAATACCCCTATCTCACCAACTAATACCCCTATGTCACCAACTAATACCCCTCTCTCACCTACTAATACCCCTCTCTCACCTACTAATACCCCAATCTCACCTACTAATACCCCTATCTCACCTACTAATACCCCTATCTCACCTACTAATACCCCTATCTCACCAACTAATACCCCTATCTCACCAACTAATACCCCTCTCTCACCTACTAATACCCCTCTCTCACCTACTAATACCCCAAGCTCACCTACTAATACCCCTATCTCACCAACTAATACCCCTATCTCACCAACTAATACCCCTCTCTCACACCTACTAATACCCCTCTCTCACCTACTAATACCCCTCTCTCACCTACTAATACCCCTATCTCACCTACTAATACCCCTATCTCACCTACTAATACCCCAATCTCACCTACTAATACCCCTATCTCACCTACTAATACCCCTATCTCACCTACTAATACCCCTATCTCACCAACTAATACCCCTATCTCACCAACTAATACCCCTCTCTCACCTACTAATACCCCAAGCTCACCTACTAATACCCCTATCTCACCTACTAATACCCCTGTCTCACCTAATAGTACCCCTGTCTCACCTAATAGTACCCCTATCTCACCTACTAATACCCCTATCTCACCTACTAATACCCCTATCTCACCTACTAATACCCCAATCTCACCTACTAATACCCCAATCTCACCTACTAATACCCCTTTCTCACCTACTAATACCCCTATCTCACCAACTAATACCCCTCTCTCACCTACTAATACCCCTCTCTCACCTACTAATACCCCTCTCTCAACCTACTAATACCCCTATCTCACCTACTAATACCCCTATCTCACCAACTAATACCCCTATCTCACCAACTAATACCCCTCTCTCACCTACTAATACCCCTCTCTCACCTACTAATACCCCTATCTCACCTACTAATACCCCTATCTCACCAACTAATACCCCATCTCACCAACTAATACCCCTATCTCACCAACTAATACCCCTATCTCACCAACTAATACCCCTCTCTCACCTACTAATACCCCTCTCTCACCTACTAATACCCCTATCTCACCTACTAATACCACTATCTCACCAACTAATACCCCTATCTCACCAACTAATACCCCTCTCTCACCTACTAATTCCCCTCTCTCACCTACTAATACCCCTATCTCACCTACTAATACCCCTATCTCACCAACTAATACCCCTCCCTCACCAACTAATACCCCTATCTCACCTACTAATACCCCAATCTCACCTACTAATACCCCTATCTCACCAACTAATACCCCTATCTCACCTACTAATACCCCTCTCTCACCTACTAATACCCCTATCTCACCAACTAATACCCCTATCTCACCAACTAATACCCCTCTCTCACCTACTAATACCCCTCTCTCACCTACTAATACCCCTCTCTCACCTACTAATACCCCTCTCTCACCTACTAATACCCCAAGCTCACCTACTAATACCCGTATCTCACCTACTAATACCCCTGTCTCACCTAATAGTACCCCTGTCTCACCTAATAGTACCCCTATCTCTCCTACTAAAACCCCTATCTCTCCTACTAAAACCCCTATCTCACCTACTAATACCCCTATCTCACCTACTAATACCCCTCTCTCAACCTACTAATACCCCTATCTCACCTACTAATACCCCTCTCTCAACCTACTAATACCCCTATCTCACCTACTAATACCCCTATCTCACCTACTAATACCCCTATCTCACCTACTAATACCCCTCTCTCACCAACTAATACCCCTATCTCACCTACTAATACCCCAATCTCACCTACTAATACCCCTATCTCACCAACTAATACCCCTATCTCACCTACTAATACCCCTCTCTCACCTACTAATACCCCTATCTCACCAACTAATACCCCTATCTCACCAACTAATACCCCTCTCTCACCTACTAATACCCCTCTCTCACCTACTAATACCCCTCTCTCACCTACTAATACCCCTCTCTCACCTACTAATACCCCAAGCTCACCTACTAATACCCCTATCTCACCTACTAATACCCCTGTCTCACCTAATAGTACCCCTGTCTCACCTAATAGTACCCCTATCTCTCCTACTAAAACCCCTATCTCTCCTACTAAAACCCCTATCTCACCTACTAATACCCCTATCTCACCTACTAATACCCCTCTCTCAACCTACTAATACCCCTATCTCACCTACTAATACCCCTATCTCACCTACTAATACCCCTATCTCACCTACTAATACCCCTATCTCACCTACTAATACCCCTATCTCACCTACTAATACCCCTCTCTCAACCTACTAATACCCCTTTCTCAGCTACTAATACCCCTATCTCACCTACTAATACCCCTATCTCACCAACTAATACCCCTCTCTAACCTACTAATACCCCTTTCTCACCTACTAATACCCCTATCTCACCAACTAATACCCCTATCTCACCAACTAATACCCCTATCTCACCTACTAATACCCCTATCTCACCAACTAATACCCCTATCTCACCAACTAATACCCCTCTCTCACACCTACTAATACCCCTCTCTCACCTACTAATACCCCTCTCTCACCTACTAATACCCCTATCTCACCTACTAATACCCCTATCTCACCTACTAATACCCCAATCTCACCTACTAATACCCCTATCTCACCTACTAATACCCCTATCTCACCTACTAATACCCCTATCTCACCAACTAATACCCCTATCTCACCAACTAATACCCCTATCTCACCAACTAATACCCCTCTCTCACCTACTAATACCCCTCTCTCACCTACTAATACCCCAAGCTCACCTACTAATACCCCTATCTCACCTACTAATACCCCTGTCTCACCTAATAGTACCCCTGTCTCACCTAATAGTACCCCTATCTCTCCTATTAAAACCCCTATCTCACCTACTAATACCCCTATCTCACCCACTAATACCCCTATCTCACCTACTAATACCCCTATCTCACCTACTAATACCCCTATCTCACCTACTAATACCCCAATCTCACCTACTAATACCCCTATCTCACCTACTAATACCCCTATCTCACCAACTAATACCCCTCTCTCACCTACTAATACCCCTCTCTCACCTACTAATACCCCTATCTCACCTACTAATACCCCTATCTCACCAACTAATACCCCTATCTCACCAACTAATACCCCTCTCTCACCTACTAATACCCCTCTCTCACCTACTAATACCCCTATCTCACCTACTAATACCCCTATCTCACCAACTAATACCCCTATCTCACCTACTAATACCCCTATCTCACCAACTAATACCCCTATCTCACCAACTAATACCCCTCTCTCACCTACTAATACCCCTCTCTCACCTACTAATACCCCTATCTCACCAACTAATACCCCTCTCTCACCTACTAATACCCCTCTCTCACCTACTAATACCCCTATCTCACCTACTAATACCACTATCTCACCAACTAATACCCCTATCTCACCAACTAATACCCCTATCTCACCAACTAATACCCCTCTCTCACCTACTAATACCCCTCTCTCACCTACTAATACCCCTATCTCACCTACTAATACCCCTCTCTCACCTACTAATACCCCTCTCTCACCTACTAATACCCCTATCTCACCTACTAATACCCCTATCTCACCAACTAATACCCCTCTCTCACCAACTAATACCCCTATCTCACCTACTAATACCCCAATCTCACCTACTAATACCCCTATCTCACCAACTAATACCCCTATCTCACCTACTAATACCCCTCTCTCACCTACTAATACCCCTATCTCACCAACTAATACCCCTATCTCACCAACTAATACCCCTCTCTCACCTACTAATACCCCTATCTCACCTACTAATACCCCTATCTCACCAACTAATACCCCTCTCTCACCAACTAATACCCCTATCTCACCTACTAATACCCCAATCTCACCTACTAATACCCCTATCTCACCAACTAATACCCCTATCTCACCTACTAATACCCCTCTCTCACCTACTAATACCCCTATCTCACCAACTAATACCCCTCTCTCACCTACTAATACCCCTATCTCACCTACTAATACCCCTATCTCACCAACTAATACCCCTATCTCACCAACTAATACCCCTCTCTCACCTACTAATACCCCTATCTCACCTACTAATACCCCTATCTCACCAACTAATACCCCTCCCTCACCAACTAATACCCCTATCTCACCTACTAATACCCCAATCTCACCTACTAATACCCCTATCTCACCAACTAATACCCCTATCTCACCTACTAATACCCCTCTCTCACCTACTAATACCCCTATCTCACCAACTAATACCCCTATCTCACCAACTAATACCCCTCTCTCACCTACTAATACCCCTCTCTCACCTACTAATACCCCTCTCTCACCTACTAATACCCCTCTCTCACCTACTAATACCCCAAGCTCACCTACTAATACCCGTATCTCACCTACTAATACCCCTGTCTCACCTAATAGTACCCCTGTCTCACCTAATAGTACCCCTATCTCTCCTACTAAAACCCCTATCTCTCCTACTAAAACCCCTATCTCACCTACTAATACCCCTATCTCACCTACTAATACCCCTCTCTCAACCTACTAATACCCCTATCTCACCTACTAATACCCCTCTCTCAACCTACTAATACCCCTATCTCACCTACTAATACCCCTATCTCACCTACTAATACCCCTATCTCACCTACTAATACCCCTCTCTCACCAACTAATACCCCTATCTCACCTACTAATACCCCAATCTCACCTACTAATACCCCTATCTCACCAACTAATACCCCTATCTCACCTACTAATACCCCTCTCTCACCTACTAATACCCCTATCTCACCAACTAATACCCCTATCTCACCAACTAATACCCCTCTCTCACCTACTAATACCCCTCTCTCACCTACTAATACCCCTCTCTCACCTACTAATACCCCTCTCTCACCTACTAATACCCCAAGCTCACCTACTAATACCCCTATCTCACCTACTAATACCCCTGTCTCACCTAATAGTACCCCTGTCTCACCTAATAGTACCCCTATCTCTCCTACTAAAACCCCTATCTCTCCTACTAAAACCCCTATCTCACCTACTAATACCCCTATCTCACCTACTAATACCCCTCTCTCAACCTACTAATACCCCTATCTCACCTACTAATACCCCTCTCTCACCTACTAATACCCCTATCTCACCTACTAATACCCCTATCTCACCTACTAATACCCCTATCTCACCTACTAATACCCCTCTCTCAACCTACTAATACCCCTTTCTCAGCTACTAATACCCCTATCTCACCTACTAATACCCCTATCTCACCAACTAATACCCCTCTCTAACCTACTAATACCCCTTTCTCACCTACTAATACCCCTATCTCACCAACTAATACCCCTATCTCACCAACTAATACCCCTATCTCACCTACTAATACCCCTATCTCACCAACTAATACCCCTATCTCACCAACTAATACCCCTCTCTCACACCTACTAATACCCCTCTCTCACCTACTAATACCCCTCTCTCACCTACTAATACCCCTATCTCACCTACTAATACCCCTATCTCACCTACTAATACCCCAATCTCACCTACTAATACCCCTATCTCACCTACTAATACCCCTATCTCACCTACTAATACCCCTATCTCACCAACTAATACCCCTATCTCACCAACTAATACCCCTATCTCACCAACTAATACCCCTCTCTCACCTACTAATACCCCTCTCTCACCTACTAATACCCCAAGCTCACCTACTAATACCCCTATCTCACCTACTAATACCCCTGTCTCACCTAATAGTACCCCTGTCTCACCTAATAGTACCCCTATCTCTCCTATTAAAACCCCTATCTCACCTACTAATACCCCTATCTCACCCACTAATACCCCTATCTCACCTACTAATACCCCTATCTCACCTACTAATACCCCTATCTCACCTACTAATACCCCAATCTCACCTACTAATACCCCTATCTCACCTACTAATACCCCTATCTCACCAACTAATACCCCTCTCTCACCTACTAATACCCCTCTCTCACCTACTAATACCCCTATCTCACCTACTAATACCCCTATCTCACCAACTAATACCCCTATCTCACCAACTAATACCCCTCTCTCACCTACTAATACCCCTCTCTCACCTACTAATACCCCTATCTCACCTACTAATACCCCTATCTCACCAACTAATACCCCTATCTCACCTACTAATACCCCTATCTCACCAACTAATACCCCTATCTCACCAACTAATACCCCTCTCTCACCTACTAATACCCCTCTCTCACCTACTAATACCCCTCTCTCACCTACTAATACCCCTCTCTCACCTACTAATACCCCTATCTCACCTACTAATACCCCTATCTCACCAACTAATACCCCTCTCTCACCAACTAATACCCCTATCTCACCTACTAATACCCCAATCTCACCTACTAATACCCCTATCTCACCAACTAATACCCCTATCTCACCTACTAATACCCCTCTCTCACCTACTAATACCCCTATCTCACCAACTAATACCCCTATCTCACCAACTAATACCCCTCTCTCACCTACTAATACCCCTATCTCACCTACTAATACCCCTATCTCACCAACTAATACCCCTCTCTCACCAACTAATACCCCTATCTCACCTACTAATACCCCAATCTCACCTACTAATACCCCTATCTCACCAACTAATACCCCTATCTCACCTACTAATACCCCTCTCTCACCTACTAATACCCCTATCTCACCAACTAATACCCCTATCTCACCAACTAATACCCCTCTCTCACCTACTAATACCCCTATCTCACCTACTAATACCCCTATCTCACCAACTAATACCTCTATCTCACCTACTAATACCCCCATCTCCCCTACTAATGTCCCTATTAATTAAAACTACTAGCTCTAACTCCCTGCGCTCGGCCTCTGTAGTGTCAAACTTGTCCAGTATGGACGGTGGGCCACGTGAGGAGGTACAGCGATGTCACAACTTTAAAAAACAAACTGTATATAATAATGAAGCTGCACTACGGTGAGCCGCTTCTTTTAGGCTCTCATAGTTTCCGAACACACGTACCTGCACATACCTGCACAGCCAGATATCCAGAGAGAGAGAGAGACAGAGAGAGAGACAGATAGAGATACAGATGATGGAATATAAGGACAGACAGGTTGATAAAAAGACAGATAGAATGCCGTTATTATTATTATTATTAATTTTTTTTTTGCCTATTTGTCAGACTTGAGATCATCAAACTAATTTTAATATTACATAAATGAGCAAATACAAAATGCAGTTTTAAAATTATGATTTCATTTAAAAAGGGAAAAAAAGCTGTGTGAACCTGCCTGGCCCTATGTGAAAAAGTAATTGCCCCCCAAACCTATTAACTGGCTGTACCAGCCTTCATAGTAACAACTGCATTATGGGCCGCTCTTCTGTTCATAATAGTTTTAATACAGTTTGATTAAAACAACAGTTCAAACCACTAAGAGGTCAGTGTGTAGTGTGTATTGTGTAGTGAGTGTGTGTAGAGGTGTAGTGTGTATTGTGTGGTGTGAGTGAGGGAGCAAGTTACAGAGTGTTAAGTGAAACAGGATTGAACTTGAAGGCCAAACTTACTCTGGCCCACATCAGCCAGAGGTTATACACCCCACCGCTCAGCTTACTAGTTATGTGTGTGTGTGTGTGTGTGTGTGTGTGTGTGTGCGCGCTCCTTCAGCCCTTTAGTGTGTACACCTGGAGAATTGACTGGTCCAAAGTGGAAAACACTGGGACGGCTGGTTCAAAGGAATCTCCAACCTGTTCCTGGCCTGAAACAGGAACAGGTCACACACACACACACACACACCCACACACACAGAAAGAACATTCTGTACAAAGACTCAAGTTCAAATTGCCGAACCTAGCTGCCAAAAACACAAACGTCACCTGTCCAGGTAGCTGCGTCCTGACTGGAGCACAGTGCACATGTTTAGATAAGACCTCACACACACACACACACACACATATTGATTAATCAACGGTTAATTATTATAAGTTGTGTGTCCTGTGATCGATCGACTGGACAGAGACAGGGTGAGTCCGCGTGCTGTCGTCACTCTCACTGACGCTGTGGACTCGGGGACACGAGGAGTCTCGCTGCAGTAACAGGCCGGGGAGACACCTGGGGCAGTCTGTCAACGACCTTCACTGCTAATAATAACACACACACACACAAGTCTACAGTGTGCCAAGGACAGAAGAATAGGAAAGTTATTATATTACAACAACAAAGGAAAGTTATTATATTTTCAGAACACTTTTTCTTGTACACTAGTGTTGAGGCCACGCCCCTTTCCTGCTAATCACACAGCGCTAAAGAAAATTCCCTCGTTTCTTATTAATTATGAATATCGTTACTAAATGTAGCATAATTTATCCAATAATTCATTCAGTTGCCATAAACACAAGAGTCGTTTTTTTAAACTATTAACTGAAGATTAACTATGATTTTTTTTTAATTTTCTTTTTTAAATCTAGGTAAATTCATGGTGCAGGTGCTGCCCCCTTGTGGTCATGCCGTGCATGAGGAGACCCCAGACAAGGTAGGAAACCTGCAGTAGGTGTTTATTCTGTACATCTATCAGTTTTGTGGAGAATTAATTAATTCTGGATATTAAAATGAGAGAAACATATGAATTATTTAATTTAGAAATATTCAAATAAAGTCATGCGTCTATCTTTATTGTGGTCCCTGTATTGAAAAATGTAAAAATTAGCTTCTTTAGCATTCCCTTTCACCGCATACAGTAGATGAACTTTACATCGGCGGCCATTTTGGAGTCACTTTAAGTTTAACTCAAATAAGTTTATAAGCTTAACCTTGACACATCACGCCTCAGAGTAATTCTCTACTCTTCACATATCCAAGCTTTCTTGTTAAATGGTTGAGATCAGAGCGCAGCGTGCAGCGTTAAGGGTCTCACTCGAGGGTCCAACAGCAGCTCAAACCGCCATCTGTCTGATCATCACCGTAGAGCTTTAACACACTTTAACACCAGCGAGTGTTACTGCATCATAAAATATCACAGCCAATGACGTTCCAGTATGCAAATGCAACAAAAACTTACACTGCATGTGTATTATTCAACAGCTCATTCAGACTTGTTGCGTTTTTATTATATATTTTTTCCTTCGTCCTGCAGAGTGTCTCAGTACCAGCATGTGCCGTCTCCATAGCGCCCCATCATCAGTTGTTTCTCTACGTGTTTTGTTCTTCTCCATCTTTTTATAGATATTAGATCATCATTTACATCTTTAGCGCGCGTGTGTGTTCAAGTCACAGGTAAAATATTGAAAATTTACAAGTTTGTGTGTGTGTGTGCGCAACAGTGCGCAACATTAGCAAATAAAGAGAATGAAGGAGAATCGTTTTGACAAAATGCTTGTATTTACAATATACAATAAAATTATCGTGCAGAGGATAAAAGATACAAAGTTGAATGGAATCCACTCACATACAAAGACATGTGCAAAGGCTTGCCGTCATGCTCGAGGCATATGAAATGCTGTGGTCTGCAAAGTCAAGAGCACTTTCTGGAAGAAGACGAAAAAAAAAAAACCACTCACACGAGCAAAGAACTCTCGAGTCACACTTTTGGCTTTTTTTTTTTTTCTTCTTCCGTCTTTTTTATAAACTTGTCCATTTCGATCGTCCGGGAGCGTCTTCACTGCAACACCGCTCTCATCCACGCTGCAAATGCACTTCTATAGAAACACTGCTTGTTTTTCTCAGTTGAAATGTCCTGGAGAGTCGTTTCTCTCACCAACCTTAAACTCCCCCCAACCCCCCACCCAATCCCCCCCCCCCCTCCCCCGAGCTGATTGTCGAGCAGTGCCGTCGAGTTCTGGCGAAAACGTCACAAATTACGAGATTAGCAAAGCATTTTTTTCTACGGATACCTGTTGAGAAGCTTTGGGAGTTGAGAAGTCGGAAAAAAAACGAGCGGGGGAATAAACAATCTAATGAGTTATGGGCGGTTGAAAAATAAGTTGTGGGCCGGGCATGACTAAAAACAATATTAGATGTGGGCGGGGCAATATATGACTGAACAAGTTGTGGGCGGGGAAATAAGAGATTTGAATAAATTACAGAAGCAGAACCGGGTGTAGCCTTTTTTAGACAAGATTAGTTTTTCACAGAGATGAAGTAACAGTTATTACTCAGAAATAATACGTACATTTTTATAATTCAAAGTAAAAAGACTCTCCTGGGAATGCTCTCAGTTTTCTCTTATTAAATAAAAATGTGCACGGCCACGCCCCCTAAAACAAGATCGTGGAGTACAATAAAAGTTCAAAACAATGAGCTTGTACTGAACATACGAAAGTCTGAAAAAACTAATCGCGTTTGAACAGTATCAAATACCGTTTAGCTCAGTTGTGAAATTGTTGCTAAACATCCATGTTGTTTACACACACCGCATCGTACCAGACACCCGTAATGTAGATGTTTCCGAGGAGAACTCGAAGGCAGCTAAAGCCGATTGTCTGCTGAAAACTAACTAGCATAGCGTATTTTCTCGAATTATAAAACCTGACGCAAAGGCTGGAGCGATCCTCCTGCTGAGCTACATACTGTTTCAGTACCGGTTTAAAAACTAATTCTTTTTAACTATTGATCAAATCATTAGCATAAAACCTGTACGTCACATGACCTATTTGTTAAAAAAATAAATAAATACAAATAAAAATGTACCCAACCTAAACTTAGCAAACGAACAAGTATTTCTCTAGCTAACTTGTGTAAGTTAAGTAAGTCTTATGCTAACTATGTGTTTATTAGATAAGCTAATAATAAGAATTTGCGGAAATGAATGATGAAGCCTGTAGTGCCTTGACATCTTTTTTACTTTGTGTTAAGAAGTAGTGCTATGTTTAATCAGGTTAGCATTGCTAGTTCCAAACTACGACTGTATTTTTATCTAGCCAAGCTAACTGAGCTGGTCTGGACTGTCCTGTTCGATTAGCTGTTGCTTCAGATCATGTGAAATCAGAGATGCACTTAAAAAATAAAGGGTAAAAAAAAAACTAAATTTTACCTTTTTTTAAAAAATAAACGCTATGCTATTGTAACGACGGATGACAATTATTTTGCTTAGTCAAAGATAAACAGCTAACTTTGAGCTAGCTAGCACTAGCTAGTGTTTGAACAGACAGCTGTCAGGTTTCTAATGCTAGCAAGGAGATTTCTCAGTAAAATAAACACGTAAATATGCCAATGTTACATTTAGCGACCTCAAAGTAGCTGCTAAACGTAACATCCATCCATCCATCCATCTTCTTCCGCTTGTCCGAGGTCGGGTCGCGGGGGCAGCAGCTTCAGCAGGGATGCCCAGACTTCCCTCAAACGTAACATGTTAATGCTAAAAACCCAGGATGGCGTCTTGAATGGTTCTTTTGAAAGAATTCATCACCTCCCCTTAAATTCTCAACTAAAATATATAATAAAACAACTTAGATAATACAAATATAATATAATTTTTTGTAGTTTAACTAATTCAATAAAATATTTTTTTTAACAGTTTCTTGCGCGATTCACATGTAAATGTAAAAGTGCTCAGCTAGCGTAAATACGCTGAATGAATCGTTTCCGAGTAGTCTAGCGTTGGCTGTGTGCGTCCACGTTTCACGTGCGGCGCCGGACGTCAGGGTGGGCGATTTATAAAATCGGCGATATGAGGTTAACCGTGAAATGATTCAGGCGCTATGCAGCTAAACTTATAAACGTGTCTTATAATCGGGAACATACGGTACTCTCGAGTGTATGCTCTGAAGTAAATCGACAGAGAAAGAGGAGCTGGTGCGTCTCCAATTCAAACACCACACACACACAGTAAGAGTAAAGGGAAGGAACGCAGCAGGCAGTGATGTCGTAGTGTGATGTCATCGGCTAGAAGATTCCACCGGATGTTCAGTCCGCGTCACCGGTCGCCAGCGACGACTCAGTCCGTGCATCCCTGGCTCGAGTGATAGAGGCTGCTGCTCAGTCGGCATTTCGCGCTGTCTGTGGGCGTGTCCATATACTGCCCCGCCCCCGCGGTCAGCGATGCTTCTGAACTGCTGCTTGATAATGGCTGAAGTTCACCTGAAGAGATAACGATTTTAATATGACACTATACACACACTAATCTCTGATTTGTTTACTATAGACATGCTAATTAAATATACATTAGGTTCCTCTCAAGGTTTCTTCCTAATGACATCTCAGGGAGTTTTTCCTTGCTACCATCGCATAAAATATAATTTTTATTTTATTTTATTTATTTATTTATTTTTTGTTAAATTTCTTTCAGGTTTTGTGAACCTGCTTTGAGACAATGACCATTGTTAAAAGCGCTATATAAATAAAATTTAATTGAATTGAAATACACATGATAATCTCTAATTTCCCATAGACATGCTAATCGCTAATTTGCTACAGACACGCTAATCGCTAATTTGCTATAAACAAGCTAATCTTAAATTTACTATAAACACACTAATATCTAATTTGCTGTAGACACACTAAATGCTAATTTACTACAGACACGCTAATCTCCAATTTACTATAAATGCGCTAATCTTTAATTTTGCTACAAACACGCTAATCGCTAATTTACTGTAGACAAGGTAATCTTTAATTTATAATACACACACACTAATTGACTATAGACACGCTCCAATTCACTATACATACGTTAATTGCTAATTTACTGTAGACAAAATAATCTCCAATTTCCTGTCGACACGCCCATCACTAATTTATTATACACACGTTAAGCTCTAATTTAACATAGATGTGCTAATATTTATTTTATTATATACGCGCCAATTTCTAATTCACTGTACAAAACCTAATCTCCAATTTAATATAAATGCACTATACTGCAATATTATTATTTAATTATGGTTACTAATTGCTACAGTAGGCTTTAGACTTAAGTATCTCAGACTTTAATTGATGCTTGATAGACAGTAATGATGTCACTTTTTGCTAAAAAATGTCACTACTGATGAGATCTGTGCTTCCCGACTCACTCTGCTCAGTCAGCAAGGTGTCCTCCGTGATGGGCTCAGAGTCCAGGAGGACCTGAGGGAGACCCACCATCCTAAAACCAGGGTCGTGACCCCCTGTGATGTCACCGGACAGGGCGTCATCGCTCATCACCATGGCGTTCAGGGCCACGCCCCCGACAGCCAGGTCATAGTCCAGAGAGAGCTCGTCCAGGCACTCTGCACTCGACTTGAACACACACACACACACACACATGTCCTATAAATAATGCGAGCTTGGTCTTGAAGTGTCCAGTCAGTAGAACGTTCTAGAATAAAGAAGGCCAGTGTATTACTGTAGTCGTTTACGGCGAGACTGAGGTCAGAACAAGTTAGATGAGGTGCGAGAGCAACGAAACCGAAAGCCGCGACTGATCTACATCGGTCTCGCACCTGGAAACACCACATACGGGTTTCCACGGTAACCAAACACACAGATCAGATACGGGAGATTGTGAGGTGATAAAGCGCCGCCTCCTCTCTCCTCACGTTACACTAGCACAGAGCTGAAACATACCGCTGTGTCTCTTCATCTTTCTCTACTTCTAGCTTTTTCTTCATCTCTTCCTCAGTCTTTTAATCTCCTTCTCTATTCTGTCCTTCTACACCTTTTTCTTTTCTCTCCCTCTCTCTGTCCATCTCTTTCCTTCTCGCTGCATGTCTCTCCATGTCCCACTCTCCATCTCCCAGTCTTTCTCTCCATATTATTTCCTTTCTCTCCCCATGTCTCTCGTTCTCCACGTCTCTCTCCATATCTCAATGTCTTCCCCCCAATGTCCCACTCGTTTTTTTTCTCCCAGGCTTTCTCTCTATCCTTACGTCTCTCCTGTACTTTCTCCATCTCTGTCTTTCTCCTTTTCTCCAACTATATGTTTTTCTCTCTGTCCACGTCTGTCTCTCCCTGAATCTCTTTCTTCATCTCCCTCAGTATGTCTCTTTATGTCTCTCCATCTCCCTCCACTCTTCGTCCATCTCTCGCCCCGTCTTTCTCTCTGTCTCTCTCTCCATGTCTCTGACCTCTGACCATCTTTCTTTACTCCCATATATCCGCTAAGGCCTGAACTCACAACCTCCTGGTTCACTAGTATAGACCCCTTTCTGTGTGTGTGTGTGTGTGTGTGTGTGAGAGATCGTCAGTACCGTGAGCCCGAGCGCTTTCAGGATGTTCATTTTACACATGGGACACGTGCGATGGTCCACCAGCCACGGATCCACACAGCCTTTATGGAAGACATGTCTGCAGGAGAACACAGGAATTAGAGTGTGTGTGTGTGTGTGTGTGTGTGTGTGGTATCGTGCCCTCACCTGCATGGGAGAATCCTCACCACATCGTTAGGCTTGTAGCCTTCGATACACACAGCGCAATTATCAAAGTCTGACTCCGTCTCCTACAGAGGTTCACACACACACACACACACACACACACACACACACACACGTGAGGGTGAAATAAGATGTAACGCACCAATAACACCAAGTCAGTTTTAACATTTTCCACATAATGTAGACATTATACACGACATTCAGATAGGTGCAAAAGTTTGTACACCCTCAGGGAGGGGGCGCGCAAACTTTTGCCATATATGACAGACATTCCACACCAACAGTCACTGTGATACCAACACTTCAGGATCTCTCTCTGTGTGTGTGTGTGTGTGTGTGTGTGTGTGTGTGTGTGTGTGTGTGTGAGATCTCACCTGGTCTCCTTTCCTGATGGTCCGCACTTGGAGCTGACTGATGGCCTTTTTAGCTGCATCACCGAGTCGCCTCTACACACACACACACACACACACACACACACACGCACACGCACACGCACACGCACACGGAGGTTAGTTATGATTTAAAAGTATGATATAAAAGCATCAAGTTCACCTCTCACAGCTCTCTCTCTCTCTCTCTCTCTCCTCCTTTTCATCTCTTCATGATCAGATCAAACCCGTCTCACTCTCGGTCTCACTCTCTCCAAAAACCTCTCATTCTTGGTTTCTGTCTCTCTCTCTGTTTTTCTTTCTGTCTATCAGATAGCAGTGTTTACACAAATCACTATCTCTCTCTCTCTCACTCACTCTCTCTCACACACACGCGCACACACACACACACACACACTAACAGCTGTAAGAAGAAACCAGAAGTAATTAAAGTGCAGCAGCAGGATCAGCCCTAATGGCCGTCTTCCTTCCTGTCTCTCTTTCTGTCTCTCTGTCAAGATTCAAAGTTGCTTTATTGGTGTAACAGATATTTACATTCATATTTCCAAGGTTCGGGGAAAAGTCACAATAAAATAAGAGGAGAAAAAAGAAAACGGGGGGAAAAACAAAATCAAATATAAAGTGACTCTCGTGAACATTATAGAAAAAAGAAAGCATATATTATAGTACATTATAATAATAATAACTGTGATTAGTGTGTATTTGTTTGTGTGTGTGTGAGATGTGATGTGGTCCGAGAGCGTTGTGGGTAAACATGCTGCAGCCTGACCTTATCCCACATTACACACACACACACACACACACACACACTCACACACTCACACACTCACACACTCACACACAGTGCAGCACTGACGCTCATGCTCTAGCCACACTTTCCATGAATAAACTAACACACACATGTTCACACACCTGTAATGCATTTCACACTTTCTTCTTCTAACCTCTCTTGTGCGTGCGCAAACACTTTACTCGCTGTGTGTGTGTGTTTACCTCATTGTGGTGTATGATTTGTCTATTGGTTTAAGTACCGGACATGGTGATATTTGGTGTGTGTGTGTGTGTGTGTACCTGGTTGCGGTCGCGGGCGTTGGCGTATCTGAACCTCTGGATGTAGTAGAAGACGAGCCACGCCAGCGAGATGATCATGAGGACGATGAAGGAGATGGAGACGAAGACGACAGAGGTGCGGCTGACGTACTTCTGCAGGTTGCGCGTCCCGATGGTGATGTGCATGTTCACCGTCACGTTCTTCTCCAGCAGGAGCACCAGCTCGCGGCCCTTGTGCTCGGGGATCATGATGGCAACCACATCACCCGTACCTGAGTGAGAGAGACAGACACAGGGAGAGACAGAGAGAGAGAGTGAGAGATAGGAAAATTAAATAAAAATAAGCAAAGAAAATAGACAAAAGAAATTGTTTCTATTTTTTTAACTAATTATACAAAAAAAAAAATTATTGAAACTTTAATAAAAGTAACGAACAAAATAAAAAAGAAATCTAATTAAAGTGTTTATGGAATTGTAGGACTTTCTTTGGTGTGTGTTTGTATAATGTGTGTGCACATAATGTGTATATAGAGTCTTATAAATGTACGATAACATTTCATTTATTTGTATAGCACTTTTAATAAAGGTCATTGTCTCAAACATCTTTACATAAGCAAAATCAAACAATCTGCAATGAATAGGGTTAATAACGTGTTATAACCCCAATGCCAAAGAAATAAAGCAGCTTTATAAAGTGTCACATGACCTTTAAAAAATATATATACCCTTAGATAGATAGATAGATAGATAGATAGATCTTTATATATGGGTCTTGGGTGCGTCACCGGATGTGGTGGGATTTGAACTCGCACCCTTCTGGTCACTGGGACCAAACCAAAATCGCTGTTTGTATTCAAAAGTTTCATCATACACACTTTTAAACCCCTTATTTGACCAAAATGTACCTAAAATAAACCGATCAACCATCACACGGTCCTTCTGAGAACTGAGGAACAAGAAGCTGCTGAAAATAACCAAGCGAACAGGAGTGACGAGTTCTGTTTGTTTACATGTTCAGTTTCTGCGTGAAGTGGAAAAAAAATTCTACAAAAAAATTATTTAGCACTGAAAACCTTTATATGAAGCTTTTACAGATTTGAAATGGAAACTGGTCCAAGTTACTGTTTTTAATCTACATGGTTTCTAGCATTGTTTATGAGGTAACTGTTAGCTTTGTTAGCATCGGTACCTCAGGGGAAACCACAAAGATGTAGATGTGTTCTACTCCAGACTTATCTTAGGTGTATTGTGGTTAAACAAATTATAAAACAACAAACAGGTATTAAATTAAAAAAAGAAAGAAAATAAGAAATAGTATTAAATACGAAAAACTAGGAGCATATTTTTACCTCAGAAAAAAAACTAGCATCCCGGCTAAGGGATACTGGGGTGTGTTTATTTTTTCTCTCTCACTTCTCATTTTTTGCTCAACATCTCAACAATGTACACTTCTTAGATTATTAACTTAAATAAAATGAATGACAACTATTAATTATAAATCTTCTTTTAATTCCTGAGGGGAATTTGGTCGCCATGACAACAGAAGTAAGACAGCTGAGCATTTTAATTCTCTTGATGTTGATTTGAGGGGGAAAAAGTTTAATATCATAATTCTGTGGAGATTTTTAACTTATTTTTTTATTATTTTAAACACTTTTTAGCTCTTCGCTAACAGCTCTGGTGTTTATAAGCGGGGAATAAACAACCAACCGGTTTTACACTTTAACTCGAGGCTAACAGGAATAAACTTTAATAAAAACAGGATTTTTATTCACGTTTTCAAAGCACCGAGTTTAAAACTGTACAACAGTAACCCTAAGATGTCAGGTTTATTCCACGTGAACATGTTGGATGAAATCAGGGTGAGTTTGATGCCTCATTTTTTACCTCGTCAGACGTTTCTGTTATATACGCGTATATACAGTGGTGTGAAAAACTATTTGCCCCCCTCCTGATTTCTTATTCTTTTGCATGTTTGTCACACAAAATGTTTCTGATAATCAAACACGTTTAACTATTAGTCAAAGATGACACAAGTAAACACAAAATGCAGTTTTTAAATGAGGGGTTTTATTATTTAGGGAGGAAAAAAATCCAAACCTACATGGCCCTGTGTGAAAAAGTAATTGCCCCCTGAACCTAATAACTGGTTGGGCCACCCTTAGCAGCAATAACTGCAATCAAGCGGTTGCGATAACGTGCAATGAGTCTTTTACAGCGCTCTGGAAGAATTTTGGCCCACTCATCTTTGCAGAATTGTTGTAATTCAGCTTTATTTGAGGGTTTTCTAGCATGAACTGCCTTTTTAAGGTCATGCCACAACATCTCAATAGGATTCAGGTCAGGACTTTGACTAGGCCACTCCAAAGTCTTCATTTTGTTTTTCTTCAGCCATTCAGAGGTGGATTTGCTGGTGTGTTTTGGGTCATTGTCCTGCTGCAGCACCCAAGATCGCTTCAGCTTGAGTTGACGAACAGATGGCCGGACATTCTCCTTCAGGATTTTTTGGTAGACAGTAGAATTCATGGTTCCATCTATCACAGCAAGCCTTCCAGGTCCTGAAGCAGCAAAACAACCCCAGACCATCACACTACCACCACCATATTTTACTGTTGGTATGATGTTCTTTTTCTGAAATGCTGTGTTACTTTTACGCCAGATGTAACGGGACACGCACCTTCCAAAAAGTTCAACTTTTGTCTCGTCGGTCCACAAGGTATTTTCCCAAAAGTCTTGGCAATCATTGAGATATTTTTTAGCAAAATTGAGACGAGCCTTAATGTTCTTTTAGCTTAAAAGTGGTTTGCGCCTTGGAAATCTGCCATGCAGGCCATTTTTGCCCAGTCTCTTTCTTATGGTGGAGTTGTGATCACTGACCTTAATTGAGGCAAGTGAGGCCTGCAGTTCTTTAGATGTTGTCCTGGGGTCTTTTGTGGCCTCTCGGATGAGTCGTTTCTGCGCTCTTGGGGTAATTTTGGTCGGCCGGCCACTCCTGGGAAGGTTCACCACTGTTCCATGTTTTTGCCATTTGTGGATAATGGCTCTCACTGTGGTTTGCTGGAGTCCCAAAGCTTTAGAAATAGCTTTATAACCTTTACCAGACTGATAGATCTCAATTACTTTTGTTCTCATTTGTTCCTGAATTTCTTTGGATCTTTGCATGATGTCTAGCTTTTGAGGTGCTTTTGGTCTACTTCTCTGTGTCAGGTAGCTCCTATTTAAATGATTTCTTGATTGAAAAAGGTGTGGCAGTAATCAGGCCTGGGGGTGACTACAGAAATTGAACTCAGTTGTGATAAACCACAGTTAAGTTATTTTTTAACAAGGTGGGCAATCACTTTTTCACATAGGGCCATGTAGATTTGGAGTTTTTTTTTCTCCCTTAATAACGTAAACCTTCATTTAAAAACTGCATTTTGTGTTCAATTATGTTATCTTTGACTAATAGTTAATGGTTTTTGATGAACAGAAACATTTAAGTGTGACAAACATGCAAAAGAATAAGAAATCAGGAAGGGGGCAAATAGTTTTTCACACCACTGTATATTTTTTTCTCTCTCTCCATTTCTTTCCTATTTTCCTACTTCTTTCTATCTTCCTCTCTCTCTTTCCTCCTTCCTGCCTTCTCTTTCCTATTTTTTTATTTCTTCCTTCCTTCTATTAGTTCCCATCTTTTTTTTTTTTTTTTCAAATTTGATCCTCTTCTATTTTCTTTCTTCCTGCTTTTAACTTAATTTCTTACATTTTTTGGATAATTCCTTATTGTGTCTTGTTTTTTTACTTATCCTTCCTTCTCTTTCTCCTTTCTGCCTTTCCATCGTCCTTTCCTTTTTTACCTTCTTTTTTCTGTCCATCCTTCAGTTACATCTTTCCTAGCCCTTTACTTCATCCCTTACTCATTCCAGCTCTCAGGCATTTTTATACAGTATTTCCTCCCTCGTCCACTTTCAATCTCTGTATATTTCCATACTGCTGTTTTTCTTTTATTCAGTTAATTTCATCTTTCTTCTCTTCCTTAATTTTTAATGATTTCCTTCATTCCTTCTTTTTTCCTCGTTCGTTTCCACATTGGTCCTTGTTTCCTTCTCCATTCTTTCTTACTTTACTCTTTTATTACTTCTGTTACTGTTATAACCTTCTTTCTTTCATTCTTCTCTCCACACTAGTCTCTCCATCTCTCCTCCTTTCGTCACTTATGGGTATTTCTTTTGAACTTTAATTTTCTTCTTTATATTCATATTTGTGCTTCCTTATTCAAAGTTCTTTCCTTCGCCAGATCTTTAATTCTCTCCTCTATTCTGTCTATTCCACCTTTCCCTCACATGCTCACTTTTCTCCCTCACAGATGATCTCAGGTGAGACAGATGGGCGGTGCCTGTATGTTGTTGTTATTATTGTTGTTGTTGTGTGTGTTACCCGAATGTGGCATGGTGATGGTCTCGTTTGCGTTCGAAGCCCCCACGTTAAAGATGACCACTGCGGAAGCGTTCTGTCCGGACGCGTGGCGGATTTTCTCCTTGAACGTGCAGTTTCCGCGCGTGACCAGAGCGATCCACGCGCCGGCTCGGTCCGGGACGGCGAAGCGCGTGTTGGGGTCGCAGGCGTGGCGCTCGCGCGCCGACGCGGCCGTGGCGAGCCAGCCCTTGGCGTCGCGCTTGGGCGAGTGCTCGCCGTAGTGTCCGCACTCGCTCCGCTCGGTGCGCGTCTCCGCGGTCACCGGGTCCACGTACGTGACGCTGACGAACGCCGTGTACCACTCCTCCTTCTCCCCCGTGAAGTCCAGGCACGGCGCGCGCACCGCGCACAGCGACACGAGCCACACGCAGAGCGCGAGGCCGCCGCACGCCTCCGTCACCGAGCGCCACATTCTCCGCTCCGTCTCTTCTGGCCCCGTGCGTGCGTGCGCGCGCGTGCGTGCACAGGTCCGCCTCTACACCTCCTCTAATCCATGCTCGCGCTGTGTCTCTGCTCCGATCCTCTAGTCCCTCTACACACCTGCCTCGCTCAACTAAAAATGTTCTTTCTACCGATTCCTCGTTACATTCCGTCACATAAACACCTCCAGCAACACCACAGCCCGGGCGCGTCCCAAATCGACCACAAATCTACTAGTGCGTTAAGGGACCGCCCCCCCTCCACTGAGGTCAGGTGACATGACCAGCCCAGGATCACCGTGCACTTACATAAGGAGCAGCATGTGGATTGGGACACGACCCCGAGCTTTTCTTCTCCGCGCGTATAAGCTGTTTATTTCCGGTGACGTCACCGCGGACAGAGTGCAAAGTGCACCGCCCAGTGGTGGAGGAAGGGACAGCAAGCAGAGTAAAAGAAAGACAGACAAACAATGTCAGTTGAATCAGTCAGTGTGATAGCTTTATAGCAAGATATTCAGGTACGATTTAATGTTAAAAAAGTAAAGAAGGATAGGACCAAAAGATCAAAAGAAAAAAATACAGAGACATAAAATTTAGCTTGTTTTCTGACACACGTTGCTTTATTATTAACCACATACAACACAAAATGTAATTATTTAAATCCCAAATAGTTTTTCTCTGTTTCTTTCTTTTGTCATCATCATCATCATCATCATCATCATCTTTACTGCTTCATCCTGTGTACACAGTCATGTTCTGTACTGGAGCCTTTCTTTCTTTCTTTCTGTTTCTTAGACATTAAATCTTACCTGAAGAGCTGGCTATAAAGTTATCACCGCTATCTGCTCTCTCTTTAATGTGTGAAACCTGAAGTCAGGTTTAATAATAAATGTTTTGTTCATTAATTCACAATACAAGCATCTTCTAGTATGTAGAGCAGGAGTCTCCAAATCCAGGCCTAATGACTGAATGTCCCAGTGAGCAGCACAGTTTGTAATTTACCAACACCTAAACATGCCCACTGAACCAAGTAATTAACAGATTAGTTAAATCAGCTGGGTTTGAGAAGAAGAATCACAAAACTGTGCTGGACACTGGCCCTCCAGGACTGGATTTGAAGACCCCTGATGTAGAGTCATGGTTCTCGATGTCCACGGCCACACCCCAAGGGGGCGCCAAAGGTCACAGGGGGTTCCCGTCGGCTGTGAGGCTGTGAGGTTGTCTGAACTAGATTTGTAGATGTTAAATAAGATCAGAATTACACACGTACACTATCAGATAGGTCTTTAGACTTCACCTTCTGGAAAAGTTGGGCCTTTTTGTTTTTTGTAATTGAATAAATTGAAAACTAAAAGACTTTCAAATCACATGAGCCAATATTTTATTCACAATAGAACATACCTAACCCTAACCCTAAGCCTAACCCTAAATGTTTAAACTGGGAAATGTTACACTTTTATGCGCAAAATGAGCTCATTCCAAATTTAATGCCTGCTGAAAAACAGTTGTGACGGGGGTTTATCCTGGTGTAGCGTCTCCTCTTCTTTTCAAATTTTCAAAAGTTTGAAGACATCTGGGCATTGAGGTTATGAGTTTCTGGAGCTTTTGTGTTGGAATTTAGTCCCATTCTTGCCTGATACGGGTTTCCAGCTGCTGAAAAGTGTGCGGTCGTCCTTGACATATTTTTCGTTCAGTAATGCTCCAGATGTTCCCTACAGGTGAAAGATCTGGACTGCAGGCCACTTCAGCACCTGGATTCTTCTACTATGAATCCATGCTGTGGTAATAGCAGCAGCATGAGGTTTTGCAATGTCCTGAGATACACCAGGCCTTCCCTGGAATAGACGTCACCTAAAACCTTTATATACCTTTCAGCATTCATAGTGCCTTTCAAAACACACAAGCTGCCCGTACCATATGCAGTTATGCCCCTCCCACACCATCAGAGATACTGGCTCATGAACTGAATGCTGATAACACGCTGGAAGGTCTCCATCCTCTTTAGTCAGGAGGACACAGCGCCTGTGATTTCCAACAAGAATGTCAAATTTGTACTCGTCTGACCCGCTGAACACTTTTCCACTTTGAATCAGTCCATTTTAAATGAGCCTTGGCACACAGGATCCAACAGCGCTTCTGGACCAGGTTCACATATGGCTTCCTTTTTGCATGATAGAGCTTTAGTTGGCACCTTCAGGATTGTGGTTACCGACAGTGGTTTCTGGAAGTGTTCCTGGGCCCATTTAATAATGTCAATGACACGATCATTAAGATGAGTGATGCAGTGTCGTCTGAGGGGCCGAAGACCACGAGCGTCCAACAAAGACCTTTGGCCTCGTCCCTTACGCACTGAGATTTCTCCAGTTTCTCTGAATCTTTTGATGATATTATGCTCTGTAGATGATGATATTTGCAAAGCTTTAGCAATTTGACCTTTTTTTTTAATATTCCACAATCTTTTTATGTGATTTTTCACAGATTGAAGAGCCTCTTCTCATCTTTACTTCTGAGACTCTTTTTACGACATCCCTTTTATTACTAATCATGTTACAGACCTAATATTTGATGTTCTCCCAGCATGGTGTGATTAGAGCTGAGAGGTAGGTGGAGTGGGTGCTGGGGCATTTTTATCTTTGTTGGCAAGCACCAGCATGAATGGTGCACAGAGGCAGACCTGCCAGGAGTGAGGTGCAGGAGTCCAGTCTTAAAATAACAAGGGAATGAGCAAGCACCTGAGTAACCTGCGTGGAGAGAAATGCACAAATTCGTCAGATGTTACGAATGAGAAATTGAGTGTGAAGGTTAGCAGTGTAAGGGGATTGTCCAGGGTCACGCCAAGGTTGTGTGCAGTGACTGAAGAAGTGATCTGAAGTGAGTGTTGTCCAGGGAGACCATAAGATCCTGACAGGTGGATCACCTCAAAACTATTAAACAATGTAAAAAAAAAAAAAATGTATTATTGACAAATTCCACATAAATACCAGACTATGTTTATATTACCTGTAATATATTAATATATTGCAGCATTACAAATGACATAATTGAACATCTTGATTTCATTTTTAAAACACTAATTTCCTTTATTTAAAGCATTACCCCCCCCCCACCCCACCCAATGGTTTTCATTTTATTTATTTTTACTTTAATTGACATTGTTGCAAAGCAGCTTTACACAATCAAAATAATCAAGCATTCTGATATAAAAATAAGGCTTTATTCGTTTTAGGTAAAGGTTGCCACTCCAAAAGAAGCATGTATCGTCCGTATGTAGTTAACTCTTCACATGTACAGCGTCATTAATTACAGAGATCTTTTTTATTTATTTATTTATTTATTTATTTATTAGGATTTTCATTTTTTTTATTACTATCAAGTTCATAAAAAAATACAAAAGTGAGTTTGCATGATCCGACAGCAGATGTGAAATAACTAACAGGTGCCCTTTGTATGTTTGTTTAACATTGAATTGTATTTTAAACAGGGATTGTATTGGCACTGTTCATTAGCTAATTAGCAATTTCCCTCTGGGATTAATAAAATTCTTTGAATCTCAAATCTTGAAAGCCAAGCAGGAAACATGTAAATCTATTATTAATGTGCTACTTTGTTTTACTAGGTTAGAATAAGATATACTGTAGAAATAGGTATACATATAGTAGTTGGTCTCGTGTACACAGCTATCAGTGTTTGCATTTGGAAATAATCGTCTAACAACGTGTACGTCATACAATCACTCTCACTTTTTACTCCCGAAATATTACAAATAGATCTAAAATGCATTCCAGCGTAGTATATAGTGCACTGTCGGTTACTCAGTTTTGGTCTGAACTAAAATCGCTGCATAGACGACAAGTCGCAGCTCTATCGCTCAGGCCACATCCACAAGCGTCGTGCGCGACTAGTCACCTGCTAGTGCTTGGGCAGTCACTTAGGCCCTGGGGCCACAAGGGGGCTCCATTGGTAAACATTTATCATTCCTATAAAGGGGTTTGAAAAACCATTCTCAATTATTATCTTTGCTATTTATAAGAATTTACAATATTGAAACACTATCTTTTTATTATAATTTTCTTTCAAATAATGGACAAGCTTTGGCAGTGCGCCCCCTTGTGGTCTGCAAAGTGTGTCCGGTTTTATTGCACGTCATCCAAGTTGATTTCAGTAAAGAAGTCCGCAGAATCGATCCCTGAAACACATAAACATAAATAAATACTTTAAACAACATGATATACGCTCGTATATACGCTGTCTGTCTGAAAAATTTGTTAAATATATTTGGGTTTTATTGGCTCACAAGTCAGATGTTTATGCTTTCACAGATGAAGGGTAGTCTTTCACACCACACCTCTTTTTTTGTCAGATGAAGTTTCTTTGCACCACTGTTTAGACTGTAAAAGCTGAAAGTTTTCGAACTGCCTGTCTGATTTATGTACGAAACACTTGCCTCCTAGGAACTCCGTTAACAGACCAAACATGTAGACATGTCTTGTAGTGAGGTCAGGACTGTACGGGGGACGTGTAACTGTACGGGGGACGTGGCAATAACTCCCAGCCGAGTTCCTGTAGTGGTGTTGGTGAGTGTGTGTACAGTTCACACAAACAGATGCATCTCTGATTAGTCCTCAAGTCGGTGACAAGTTATTCATAGATTTTGAAGGTTCAGGCATTCCACATTCACAGACGTACGGCCTCCTTCAAAACGTTTGTACCGTTCAAATGTTTTATTGCGGCTAGAAGGCTCAACACTGTACTGCGCTTGAAGTCCTCTGTAAATATCAATCTTTTGCTTTCACCCTTTCATTCATAAGAAATTTCATTATCAATCCCGGTTTGACTTGAACGCCCTTCGTATTTGCAAACGCCACAACTACACTCTAATCAAATCTACTATAAAGATAACAAATCACTATTCACTAGATGGACATGCGTGTTAGTAAACAGTGTGTCTTCAGCATACTGATCAAGTCTGATTACACAGCAGAGATTAGAAATTAAACTTCCTGTTTGCACACACCCGTGTTCGTGTCGTTGTTGTTGTTTTCATTGTCGTTGTCCGTCGTTTCGACTGTGGCCTCTTTCACAGGTTCAGGGTCTCCACCAATCAGCTCCAGATCCAGATTAAACTCCACCTTCTTCACCGGCAAATCGAGACTCAAATCAGAAGAAAAGCTGTCCTCTTCTGGAACATTCTGGTGCTCTGTAGGGCAGACGAGAGAAAGGAAAAGAAGTGTCATTTACCTAAACCATACCAGTCTCACTAGCTGGCCTTGCCACAGATGCTACGTCTGTTGGCAAGAACCGCCCACTTTTACAGAATGACCAATCACAAACACATTCATCACAAGTGCTTTATGCAGAGATCACCGTCTGACCCCACAGAACTCGATCAGGCGACTGAATATTTAGAGTCGACATTTCGTTATACCTTAGATAATGTAGCTCCAGCTAAAAGAAAAATTATTAGAGATAAGAAACTCGCTCCCTGGTATAACGATCACACACGCACTTGAAAACAAATCTAGCCATGTCAGATTCGAACCTAGAATACTTTACTCCCCTTGAAGAGAATGAACTAATTTCACTCATCTCTTCTGCAAATTCATCAACCTGTATATTAGATCCTATACCGACACATTTTCTTAAACAGATAGTACCAGTAATAACAGAACCGCTGTTGAGAATAATTAATTCCTCACTCAGCGTTGGTTATGTTCCAAAATCTTTTAAAGTAGCAGTTATCAAAGCAATAATTAAGAAACCTGACCTCGACCCCTGTCAGCTGTCCAATTACAGGCCAATATCAAACCTCCCCTTTATCTCTAAGATTCTGGAAAAGATAGTAGCGGAGCAGCTATGCTCATATCTACATAGAAATGGCATACATGAACTGTATCAGTCAGGATTTAGGCCTCATCACAGCACAGAAACAGCACTCGTTAAAGTAGTAAATGACCTCCTATTGGCCTCTGATCAGGGTTGTGTAACTACTGTATGCTTGTATTACTCGACCTCAGTGCAGCTTTTGACACCATTGATCATGCTATTCTTCTTCACAGATTAGAAAATGTAGTAGGAATTAAGGGTACAGCCCTCTCCTGGCTCAGATCCTATTTGACCGATCGTTATCAGTATGTAGACTTAAATGGTGATTATTCTGCATGTTCTCTAGTGGAGTTTGGCGTTCTGCAGGGTTCAGTTTTAGGCCCACAACTGTTTTCCCTTTACATGCTTCCTCTGGGCAACATAATCCGTAAGCATGGTATTAGTTTTCATTATTATGCTGACGACACACAGCTATACGTCTCAACAAAACCTGATGAGAAAAACCATCTTACTAAAGTTGAGCAATGTGTTCAGGATATAAGAGATTGGATGCTAATTAACTTCCTTCTGCTTAATCCGAAAAAGACAGAAGTTCTAGTCATAGGACCGCATACAGCTAGGAGTAAAATCTTAGATCACACCGTAACTTTAGATGGCCTTTCTGTTCCATCAAGTGCAACAGTAAAAGACCTCGGCGTGATTATAGATTCCAGCCTTTCATTTGAAGCTCATGTAGATAATATCACCAGGATAGCATTCTTTCACCTCAGAAATATTGCCAAGATAAGAAATATATTGTCGCTAAACGATGCAGAAAAACTAGTTCATGCTTTTATCACCTCTAGGTTGGACTATTGTAATGCCTTACTGTCTGGTTGTTCAGCTAGGTGCATAAACAAGCTTCAGCTAGTCCAGAATGCAGCAGTGAGAGTCCTCACTAGAACCAGAAGATATGAGCACATCACCCCTATCCTATCTTCACTGCACTGGCTCCCTGTGAAACTTCGCATTGATTTTAAAATACTACTCTTGACATATAAAGCATTAAATTAAATAAAATTTTATTTATATAGCGCTTTTAACAATGGTCATTGTCTCAAAGCAGCTTCACAAAAATGAAAGAAAATTTACAAAAAATGAAAAAAAAATTTTAGACAAGAAAATCATTGGAAGTGTGTATGTGTGAGAAAAATGTGTCTAGATAATAATGAGACGAATGAATGAAATGTCTCTGATGAGCAAGCCAAGGGTGACGGCGACGGTGAATGGTCTCGCGCCGCAGTATCTGAGTGAACTGCTAGTGTCTTACGATCCGCCACGCCTACTTCGATCAAAGGATGCAGGCTGCTTGTCAGTAATATGCGGTATTATGAAAACTACAGCTGGGGGCAGAGCTTTTTCTTACAAAGCACCAAAATTATGGAATAGTCTTCCAAATAGTGTTCGGGACTCAGACACAGTCTCAGTGTTTAAGTCTAGGCTCAAAACCTATTTATTTAGCCAAGCATTTTTATAAATAGATTTGCCATAAGGTAAAGGAGCAGATCTGGGGGACTCATGGACGTAGAGTATTATGGTGAACTGGTATGTTTAGATGCTGTCTTCCTCACTCTCATTTGATCACTCAGGTTTGTTGACGGTGAGGTGATTGTTTGCTTTACATCTCAGTTCCCCCTCATGTTTGTGTTTCCTTCTGTCTCTCCCCTTTAGTTATGCTGTCATAGTTAGTCCTGCTGGAGTCTCTGCTTGCACTCTACAGTAAATATACATTCACATTATACATTATGTGACTGTGACCATACCTAACTGCCATCACCCCTCTCCTGTTCTCTCTCCCCTTCTTTCTCTTCCCTCTCTCCCCCTGTCTCCCCCTTTCACTCTTTCCCTCTCTCTGTCGAGCTACACATGTAATTCCTGAGTTGCCAGTGATCCAGACTCCCTCTGCCCTCCGAACCAGTCTGACCCATCTTCTGGTTGGAGATCTCGTCACATGGATGCCCCGTGTGTCTCTCTGGGATGCGTCTGGTGTCTGGGGATGATTCTCTCTACCTAGAAGACAGTTCTGGCCTCGTCTGGTGTTGGCAGCTGTTTCTCGGAGGACTTGACAGTTTGATACAGTAGTTCAGGACTGGAACTTTCTACAAGTCTACCTGAGTCTCCAATAACTACCTGGACTCCATATTAACATCAATTAACATCAACTGTTATCCTGAACTGGCTGCCACCTAACACACTGTATGAATCCAGATCATTTCCTGCTATCTGTTTCACCCAGATGAGGATGGGTTCCCTGTCGAGTCTGGTTCCTCTCAAGGTTTCTTCCTATTACCGTCTCAGGGAGTTTTTCCTTGCCACTGTCGCCCTCGGCTTGCTCACCAGGGACTATCTGACCATTTTGATTCATACACATTCACATTCCATACAAACTTAAATAATTCTTTTGATTGTGTAAAGCTGCTTTGCGACAATGACAATTGTTAAAAGTGCTATACAAATAAATTTTTATTGAATTGAACAGTGTACTGTTCAAGTTCCTGTGACCAAGCTGTTACTTCAGTAACTATAACATTTTACACCCATTGCAATAATATAAATGTGTGATTAGTTGCAGGGCTACTGTCAGGTCAGCGCTGGATCACAGCGAAGCTTTACCAGAGCAGGGTGTCTGATCAGGTGTCTCTCCAGAACATCCGTTGGCTACAGGACTGGTTTTGTTAGTTTTTTCCTCCTGAACGTAATCCAGGTTCATAGTAGATCCTGTGCAAAAGATGCAAGTTAATGAGTAAGTTAGTGAAACCAGCAAGGACAGCTAGGCAATGAGTCATGTTCTCACCCAAGAGCGTTTCCATGACATCATTCAGTGCTGAACCCACATCCGTCATCATGGCCCATGTCGGTTTTTATTACCTCAAAACACTTCTCAGAGCTAAAGTAAGTTCCAATCAGTAAGCAACCTTTAAAATCCTAAAACTATCCATGTTCATTGTGGTAGTTCTTTAACACTTATGTTTCACCCTTAGTGGATTTAACAGATACATTTTAATATTTTCCACCAGTTTTTACACTTAAGGATCTCTACTGTAAGTACGGCCTTTATCACACAATCACGTGCTCCACATGCAGCGATGGTGGAGAATGTATAAAAGAAGAACCTTTAATTATCATTACAGCTTGACTAACACAGGATGTAAATACTACAACTAGAGAAATCAGTTATGTCATTTCTGACAAGCTTAGCAGTCTTTGAAGTCTGGGACACAAACACAACTCTCTACAAAGGAAATGACAACATCCATTCACAGCGCATTCTCATACAGTATTAGTGATTAGAATTAAAACAAATTCTTCATTTGACTGGAAGTTTAAAGATCCCATATTTTACTATTATTATTATTATTATTATTATTATTATTATACTATTAAATTAACACAGGTTTCAGAGCTCAACCAAAGTCTGTGTTTGTGTGTAAATGCTTCAGCTGAAATGCCCCTCAGATAAAGCTTATTTTCAAACCTCAAGCGTTATTTCACTCCTTCTCTGAACGAGCCATTTCAGTGTCTATGTAAATGAGCTACTGCTAAGCCATGCCTCTCTCTTTCAACTTTTACTTCTCTCTCTCTCTCCTTTTCCTTTATCATTCTTACATAGTGGGTATATTAAGCTTTCTTGCCTTTGCTTGGCTCGAAGGTTCCGGTGTGCTCCATACTCCGGAGTGGAGTGTCATGCTCACCATTGGTCAGGTCAAATGAATATCTCTGGGGGACACACAAACAAGTAAACACACACACACACACACACACAAGTCAGTCATTTCAAGCCCTTGACATTTAACCTATAAAAAAAAAAGCATATTTGAAATGTTCTTCATCTTGCCTTTCCTTTCTTCCAAAGAACATACAAAATGACAGCAAGGGAGAAGATGATAAATATGATGAGCAAAAGAACGAAGATTCCTAAAAATAAACAGAAAACACACATATGTAAATATATGAATAATAAATATTTAATAAAACAGAATAAATACGTCATTTAAAGCTTTGTGCCGGCTACTTATGAAAAGAAGCACAAAAATATTAACTCTTACCTGCAGCTTTTGTGACAGAGGATGATCCGTCTGCAGACACAAATACATGGTTACGGAAGAGTATGAAGTGTGAAGTGTGTCAACAGTGAAGTGTGTGTGATCTGTGATCATTTCGGTTATGTAGAGAATGATGAGTGAAAAACATCTTCTCAGAAGTACTGTCAGCATAGCTTATATGAACTAGCTAGCATTAGCAGTAAATATTGTTAGCATTTGTGAATATTACTTAAAATCCTCCTGCCAAGTTGGCCTAACCCTGTTTGCCATCGTATGTTGTTGCTTTGTCGCCACCGTTATATATGAATTTTTATTCCAAACGTTAAAGAGATAACATTTCTGATTTGTGAACCATCTTGTACCTATAGGCTAGACTGAAATATGTCAATCGAAAAGGCTTTACATATATTATACATCCAAAATACATCCAAAATTTTATTTGCTTTATTCATATATTACATGTCCAAAACTGGCCTATTAAATAGCCCAGTTCTCTGAAGTTTCAGATGGTATGACAAGTGTAAACAAATATGGGTCACAATTAAAAGAACATGTAAACAGACTGTCAAAAAAATCGGATATAGGCAACAAATCAGAATTGGGCATCAAGACCTGCAGTGTCAACGGGGTCTATGACTAAATCCCCTCAGAAATCCTTTTAGTTTAGCTCATATTAGCAAATTGCTTTTAAAACAGCTTTTAAAAAAAGTATGAACATTTACAAAAGATTTACTAAATATCCGCTGATAATCATGTCACATTAGCCACAATGCTTTATTTCACTCTAGTGTTGCCAACTCCTCAGTAAGGAAAGTAGTTATTGGCTGTACTAAAAGTCGACAGAAGTCACTAAATGACATCATCGCCTAATTTGCATGATTGACAATTTGCTTGCAATTGTAACGGATGCTGTAGGAAAAAGGAATAACCTAAAAAGCAAGGAAAATACACTGTAAATATGTTTAGAACTTTAAATGTGTTATTTACAGTCAATATGTGGCACTGAAATAGACCATCTCTTTTCAAAATAACTTCTTGACTTCAATGCTTTGTCTGGGTCCACATTACATATAGCAATTGTGTCCTGTATTGTTAACTGCTAGAATTTAGGTAAAAGACTGCTATGTGGGTCTAAATTTTTAGCTATACTGTATGCTAACCATCCTCCTTTATCCGGGTCTTTGCAGAACGATACGTGCTTTCACGTCTGAGTATCCAAAAGTTCTAAAAAGTCTCCAAGAACACCAGGAAAAATCCCTAGATTTGTCGCTAGTCGCCAAATACGGTTTGGAAAGTCAGCAGATTTAGCAAGAAAGTTGCCAAGTTGGGAACACTGTTTCACTCCTTCTCTGAACAAGCCATTTCCGTGTCTATTTAAGTGAGCTACTGCTGAGCCACGCCCCTCCAGAGAACAGCAGACTTACTAAAACAGAATGAATACTTTATTGAAAGCATTGTGTCTGCTACTTGTGGAAAGAAGCACAAAAATGTCAACTCTTACCTTCAACTTTTACGCCAACGGATTGTTTGCCTGCAGACACAAATACATGGTTACATTAGAGTGTGAAGTGTGTCAACAGTGAAGTGTGTGAACTGTGATAATTCCGGTTATGTAGAGGATGATGAGTAAGAAATATCTTCTCAGAAGAAGTAAATATTGTCAACATTTAGCAGTAAATATTGTAACATTTTTGAACATTACTTAAAACTTCTCTCAGAAATCCTACTAAGCTAGCTTCTAACAGCTAGTTACTGTAGCACTGTGACTATGACCACATTCACTCAAATAGCTCATATTAGCAAGTTGTTCAACAGCAGCTTTTAAGAGTATGAAAATTTACAAAAGATTTACTAAATCCTCTCCAATAATCATGTCATATTTGACTGTACTATCTATTATGAAGTTGTAACCGTGAAAAAAAATTGACCTAAATATGCTAGCAAAAAACAACGTATGTCAACGCATACTATTGAAGATGAAAACTTAAATCTGAGGCCTACAAAACAAATGACTGTGACCTTAAAATCCTCTCAGAAATCCTGATAGCTAAGCTCATATCAGCTAGCATTAGCAGTAAATATTGTGAGCCTTTGTGAACAGGATTTTTAAATCCTCTCAGAAATTTTGCAAGTTTAGCTCGAATTGGCTAGCTAGCCAGTATTAAATAAAATATAGCAGCGTAAAAGTTCTCGGATATTCTGTCAGATTAGCTCACATTAGCTCAATAAACAATAAATGCAATGA
Organism: Channallabes apus; assembly: GCA_030522415.1. NCBI lineage: Eukaryota > Metazoa > Chordata > Actinopteri > Siluriformes > Clariidae > Channallabes > Channallabes apus. The sequence goes on along the minus strand of CM060117.1, from coordinate 24,257,112 downwards.
AAGTTCAAATATTTATGAATTTGATATAAAAAAATCTCTCAGAAATCCTGTCAGATTAGTTCATATTAGCAAGCTGCATAATGACAAGAGTTAAGATTAAAAATATTTACAAAATTTGAGATAGATATGCTAGCTAACATGAACTCTATCGTATATGAGTCTTGAATATAAGGACTACAAAATGTATGAATGTAAACTGAAACAATGAAATCTTCTTAGTTTAGCTCATATCAGCTAGCTAGCCAGAATTCATATGCAATTTAATACCGTAGCATAAAAGTTGTCTCAGAAATCCTGTCAGATTTTCTCATATTAGCTAAAAAAAATGCAATGAAATTCTAAATATTTATGAATTTGACTTTAAAATCCTCACAGAAATCCTCTCGGATTAGCTCATATTAGCAAGCTGCATAACATTGACAATTAAAATTAAGAATACTTACAAAATATGACCGAAATATGCTCTTAGTAATCATACCAGGCTGGTTCATACTATTCCGTAAACCTCAGCTGTGAGGTCTATGTTTACAAATGTATGACTGTAACCTTAAAAGACCTGTCAGAAACCCTGTCAGTGTAGTTAATATCAGCTCAGTAAGCCAGGAATTGTTGGAAAATTGTAATTATTTATAAATTTGACTTTAAAATTACGCTGGCAGATTCAAGTCCAGTAGGTTTTTATTGTCATTTCAACCATATACAGTTCAGTACACAGTGAAACGCCTATGTACAAGATAAATCAACAATATTGTATAAATTAACTAATTAACATTGGTAAGAAGTATGCAAAAAGACAACATGAAGTGCACTTGTGCAAATGTGAAACCATAACTGAGATGGATTAGCCCTCTATCAGCTAGCTAGCTAGTAGCCTATTCACAGGCAAATTTAAGACTATAGAATAGAAATCATTTAAAAATCCTTTTAAGTTAGATCAGGAGTTAGCATTAGCAATATATATGATGAATCCTGTCAGACGTCATGTCTTGTTAGCGTTTACCAACGCATTAGCTAGTATTAGCCAGTATTAGTTTGCATCAGTATCAGGAAATATTATGAAACTTTCTGAATATATGATTTCAAAATCCTCTTGGAAATCAAGTTGTGTTAGCTAGCGCATTTCAGCTAACCAGCTGTGAATATTCTAACCACTTGTGGATATAATCGTGAAAGTCTTTCACAAATCAGCTTGTGTTAGCTCAGGTAGCCTGAGCTTAATGTGTAATTTTTTAAACAAAAAAAACATATTTTCCAATAATTCATATAAATTCTTTACTACAATGAAACTAACAGGATCGTTGCTAAAGTGTGTGTGTGTTTTTTTTAATGGTGTAACGGTGTAGCTGCGCTGAAGTTAAAGGAAGTCTACCTGAAAGCGAGAGACTAAAGAAGAGAGAAAGAAAGAGCGCGAGATTCTTGTGGTTAGTGCAGTAAAAGAGAATTTTTTTTTTAACTGACTACATATCTGTCTTAGATGTGTGTGTGTGTGTGTGTGTGTGTGTGTGTGTGTCTGCGTCCCACAGACACACACAAACAATCAAACGTGCAAACACTGCAGCTGCAGCTTTCAACAAACTACAAGTGAAATGTGCGACACTTCGGATCAGACGCTCATCAGTCAGGTCTAACTTTCTTCTCCTGTGTAAGAATGAGTGTGTGAAACCTACCACGGGTGAAGCCCTGATGTTTCCACACAGTTGTGTGTATAATTAGACACAGCGTGTGTGACTCTAGTTTTGATTTGAATCACTCCATGGGTTTTTTTTTTTTTTAGAACAACACACTCTGGAGGAAGACGGTGTCACACCCACGCAGACCGGCTCGGTGCGTTCCTCCAGACACTGAGCTCCAGCTCCACACAACTTACAAACTCACATCTGTGCTGTAGTGCACCTGTTGTGGACGTTTTATGTCCATGTTGTGTAGTTGTGTTCCCGTGGTGTAGTGGTCCTGTTGTGTAATTGTGTTCCTGTTGAGTGTACCTGTTGTATCGGATCCTGGACCCTGGTTTTGTCTAAGTGTTTATCCATTGTGTAGTTGTTTTTCTCTCCTGTAGTTCTGTAGCTGTTGGTACTGTTATTTTGTCCCTGTTGTGTAGTTGTGTTCCTGATGTGTAGTTGTGTATGTGTTGTGTGGTTGTGTAGATGCTATATAAATGTGTACCTGTTGTGTAGCTGTGTATGTATTGGGTAGCTGTGTAGTTGTGTAAGCGCTGAGTACAGTAAGTGTGTTGTGTAGTGGTGTTGTTTTATACATGTTGTGCTGTGTAAGTGTGTATCTGTTGTGTGGCTGTGTACCTGTAGTGTAGTTGTGTTGTTTTGTACATTTAGTGTCGCTATGTATGTGTCGTGCTGTGTAAGTGTGTACGTGTGTAGCTGCCTATGTGTTGTGTATGTATTGTGTATTGTGTGTTGTGTAATTGTGTAAGTGCTGTGTAATTGTGTATTTGTTGTGTAGTTGAGTTGTTTTGTGCATGTTGTGTAAGTGTGTATGTGTCGTGTGGTTGTGTACCTGTTGTGTACTTGTGTTATTGTGTATTTGTGATGTGTCTGCGCATGTGTCATGTGGTTGTGTAAGTGCTGTGTAAGTGTGTAGATGTGTAGCTGTGTATGTGTTGTGCATGTATTGTGTAGCTGTGTAGCTGTGTAAGTGCTGAGTAAGTGTGTTGTGTAATTGTGTATGTGTTGTGTAGTTGTGTTGTTGTGTATGTGTAGTGTAGCTGTGCATGTGTCATGTGGTTGTGTAAGTGCTGTGTAAGTGTGTACATGTGTAGCTGCGTATGTGTTGTGTATGTATTGTGTAGTTGTGTATCTGTTGCGTAGTTGTGTACTCAGTGCTCAGGGGGCGTGTCTCTGGCCTGTTATCAGTAACTGACTCTGAGCTCCAGCTGTTCGCACCTCGGCTTTAACGACACTTTAACGACCACACTCACTGCTGCACCTTTTCATTCCTGTGATGTGTCTTCTGTCTGTCTGTCACTCTGCCCGTCTCTCTCTCTCTCTCTCTCTCTCTCTCTCTCTCTCACTCCACTTTCTACTGCTCATTCTCTCTATCTCTCTCTCTCTTTCTTTCTTGCTCTCTGTCTGTTTCTATTTCTGAATCTTTCAGTACGTCTCTCTGTCACGATCTCTCTGTCTTTATCTCTCTCTCTGTCTCTCTCACTGTATAGTTGTCTCAGTTTCTCTTCTCCCTTAATAAAAAAAATAATAATAAAGTAGTGAAATAATACACTGTGATTTATATTTATTTCGTAAGTTTCGATTGTACATTTTAAGAACTGATCATGTTCCAGTGTGCACATGCAGGCCAGGAAACACGATGTCACCAGCGGCGTCCTTCATCTGCATGTTCACAACCTGTGAGTTCTTTAATGAGGTCGTTACTGTAGACGCGTCTGTGCTTTATTCTGTCGTCTCTAATGACATCAAGTGACTCAGACTTAATAAATATTGTGTATGATACATGTATAAAGATGTGCTGTACACACACTCAGGTTATTATAAAGCACAGAGAGAGAGAGAGAGAGAGAGACTGGAATCCTCCAGCTGTGTCTGACTGCGAATCTAATCATCTCAACACACTCCTTATGCATTTCTCATAAACCTTATAATGCACGACACACAAAACCACACACGCATGCATGCATGCACACACGTGCCAACATCACGCACACACTCACGCACTGCACTGACCTAAATAAGTCCACATAGAAACTCAGACCTGATCAACACACACACACACACACACACACAGGAACAAAATCAGATTGCAGATTTTGGTTGATTATTATGTAAGAGGTTTGTGTGTGTGTGTGTGTGTGTGTGTGTGTGTGTGTGTGTAAGAGAGAGAGAGAGAGAGAATGTGTATAAAGGGTAAAGTGTCTTGTTTCATACCTTCAGTGGTGGTAGATTCAGTGGTGGTAGCTTTAGCAGTGGTAGCTTCAGTGGTGGTAGATTTAATGGTGGTAGATGTATTTTTAGGAGGTTCCTTGGTGGTTCCTTGGTGTGTGACATTTAGCTGACCATCTGTGTTGGTGCGACCATGAGGAGGTTGAGTGTCTTTACTAGTAACGGCATCTGTAGTGCTCTTGTTCTGATCTGGTGTGTGTGTGTCTGCTGGGGTCTTTGCGTCTGATCCTGACACGGTAATGTTTGGTGAAGAACTTGTAGGAAGGACTGTAGAGGAGTCTGGAACGCTGGTGACCATGCAGATGCACAACACAGCCACTAGAAAAGAGAATACGTTAGAGTGATGGTGACACACAGACAGACAGGCAGACAGACAGACATACGGACAGACATGTGAAAGACAAAGAGAGACAGTGACGAGCAGTGTGGTAAAGAGAGACAGATAATTATGTCTGTCTCTATATATATTATTATATATAATAATAATTATGGGAGTGAGACAAATAAAAGCATGGACAGAGGTAGGTCAGGACAGAGACAGAGTGAATTAAAGAGTGGGACAAAGAGGAATAAATAAAATAGAGAGAGAGAGAGAGAGATCAGGACAGATAGAGAGTGATTTCGAGCCACAGATAAAAAAAGATAAAAAAGAGAGGTAGAGAAAGAAAAAGAGTTATAATGAGTGAGATTTAGTTAAAGTGAGTGAGACAGTTTAAAACAGAGTGATACCCAGATGCAGACAGGACAGACAGAGAGACAGACAGAGAGAGAGAGAGAGAGAGAGAGAGTAGAATGTTAATCAATTTTTGTATTAATATGAGTAAAAATATTATTCACACAGTATATATTTAATTTATTCAGATTCTAATGAAATTATGGCGCTATATAATTATGGCTATTAATCAATAAAAAATGTTTTAATTCAATATGAATCTAGTTAATTACAGTCATAGTCTGTGGTTAATTATGATTAATCACAACTTTAAACTACTCAGATTTACTTGTATTATAAAAGCGTAATGTTGGAATAAAGAAATGATGACAAACTGGTTAAAGGAAACAGATTGTGCAGCGAAGCTCAGAGCATTTTAGCTATTATTTGTTTTGCTGCGTTTTTTTTTATTTATAAACATATTTAGGGCTCAGGATTGTGCAGTACAGAGTGAAAAAAACATGGCGATATGATGAACTTAATTATAGTCCATTTTAACCGACTTCCCCGAAAACGAAACTGGAAAATTTGAAACTGGGTCACAAAGGCAAAGAAATAGCACAAATACACACAATCATGAGTTTCTATGGTTGTCTTGGGTTGTTTCTATGACCAAATAATAATAATAATAATAATAATAATAATAATAATAATAATAATAATAAATATAATAATCATTTTGAGAGTTCGATTCCCATATTCTGGTAGTAGTAAAATGTACCTTCTATAAAAGTAATGATGACTTTAGTTTGACCGAAAACACAAACACACAGTTTGAAGTCTGAAGCCTCCCAGTTAACACAGACCAGAAAACCTTCTATATGGGTTTTAAGGGTAATAATATCTCAAATATTAATATTTAATAAATGTTACATTAAATTCTCTCGAATGAGACCGTCACGGCATGCAGAGACTGGGTACTTTATGGGGGGTGTGGTAAGTGGGGCTCGAACCCGGATACTCGGACCCGAAGCCTCGGCCACCCGAGCCACCACTTCCACATCTTACACTTAATGTATTCCTGTAAAAATAGCTCGAGTACACGACTTTGTTTTTATCCAAACTTCCATCTAGAAGATTTTTACAATGAAACTTGCCGTCCCGCACACCTGGTGATGTTTCATCTTATTATCCGCGATAAACGCCATTATCACACACAGGCGGGTAACCTCGCCGCGATTATGGGAAGCCATCGGGGTCAAACTTGGACATATGATTAATTTGCTTTAAAAATAGTGTTGCTTTAAAATTTCTAGATTAATCACATGCGTTAATGTGTTAATATTGACATCCATAATAAAAAACATCAAAAAAAGATGAGTGGTGTTCAAGTCAAAGCAGGACTTTTGAAAACAGTACATTCCCTTTATTTCTCTATATAATCTCCTGCTACACTAATGCACTTATCCCAGGGTGTCACTAGTGTTTGGACACCATCAAGTTTTCTTAATCAGACTGCCTGCTTCATGTCTGAAACGATGGCCTCCCAGGAACTCCTTAAACGGTCCAAACATGTGGAAACGGCTCGTAGCGAGGTCAGGAGATGTGATAATAACATGCAGATGAGTTCCTGTAATGTGCAAGTGGTATTGGTGAACGTTATCCATCAATTTTCCATGAAAGGATCAGGCGTTCCGCTCTGTGAATGTTCATGCGGACGACTGCAGTGGGTTCCTGGATCGTCGTTCACAGACATACGGCCTTTTTTAATACGTTTTCACCGACCGAATGTTTTACTGCGACTAAATGTCTCATCACTGTATTGTGTTTGATGTCTATAAATGTCAATCACTTTCACGCCTCCATTCTCCAGAAATGTCATCAGTTTGACAAGTCCTGGTTTGACAAGAACGCCCCTTGTATGTGTATATTAAACAGTACAATAGTTTTCTCAGCATGCATTAGATAATAATAATAATAATAATAATAATAATAATAAAATAATAATAATAATAATATGATGTTAAGACGTCCAGATTTCCTCTCGTTTCCCGCAGTGTAATATATTTTATTTAGTCTAAGACAAATAAGAAACAATATTCTGCATTAAAGCTGACCGACGTTGCCAGTTTATCACCAGTTACATTTCCATTTACGCAGTTGTTTTATTGAGTCTTTGCTCTTCAATGGAAAAATGCTGCTTTTTTTTCCTAAAAAAAAAAAAGTGTGGCTTTGGGATTTGAACAAATGACCTTTTGGTAAAGAAACAAATGTAGGAAAAGTTTAACTTTGGCATGAAAAGAAAAAATAGACACAATTTATAATGAATAAATTATTAATTGTGTCTTAATATGTCGCAAATAGTGTAGACGTTCTGTAGAAACCAAACTAATCAACAGATGTTTTGATAACTTTTTGATAATGAAAGAAAAAACGGCTACTGATCAGATGATCAGAGAAAGCTCTGTGAAATAATGAGTGAAATGAATTCAATCTAAATGATTGAAAAAGTTATATATAATGATGTAATCATTACAATCTACACTGAGATAACTGACTGAGTTAAAAGAAGAAGAAAAAAGTGATAATATTTTGAAGGTCAGGTCAGAGCCACATGGCTGGATGAAGCTCTTAAAGCATAACTGATGTTCTTAAAGATAAAAAAAAAATCATCCAAATCATAATAAAACACATCTTACCTTCAGCAAAAGCAGTCAGATGGACGGCACTTCGAAACATCTTTTCTTTCCTTTTTAATCAGATTCTCTCCCACACTTGTTAGATGGAGCTCGAGCCGCACCTCATGCACATGAAATGGCTTCTTGTTTCCACTTTGTGTTTTGTCAGGGCGAGTGTCATCACTGCATGCGAGAACAGGATGCCTGCATGCACTCACAAACTCACACACACACACACACACACACACACACACACACACACTCCCTCTTTCTCATATACACACACAGAAATGTTCTAACCGCTCACAGGAAGTGGAACTAAGAAAAGAACAAGGTGTTTGGATATTTCAATTCAATTCAATTTTATTTGTTTAGCACTTTTATCAATTGTCATTGTCGCAAAGCATTAAGTTTGTATGGAATGTGAATGTGTATGAATCAAAATGGTCAGATAGTCCCTGGTGAGCAAGCCCGAGGGCGACGGTGGCAAGGAAAAACTCCCTGAGATGGTAATAGGAAGAAACCTTGAGAGGAACCAGACTCGACAGGGAACCTCATCCTCATCTGGGGGAAACAGATAGCAGGAAATGATCTGCATTTATACAGTGTGTTAGGTGGCAGCAGTTCAGCTATAATGGTTGATGTTAATTGATGTTAATATGGAGTCCAGGTAGTTTATTGGAGACTCAGATAGACTTGTAGGAAACTCCAGTCCTGAACTATCGAGCAACTGCAGTCAAGTCAAGTCCTCAAAGAAACAGCGGTCAACAGCAGTCGAGGCCAGAACCGTCTTCATGGTGGAGTGAAACCGTCCCCAGACACCGGACACATCCCAAAGAGACACACGGGGCATCCATGTGGCGAGATCTCCAACCAGAAGCGGGGCACCAGGATGGGTCAGACAGGTCCGGAGGGCAGAGGGAGTCTGGATCACTGGCAGCTCAGGAACCACATGTGTAGCTCGACAGAGAGAGAACAGGAGAGGGAGAGCAGAAGAGGAGAGATAACAGTTAGGTATGGTCACAGTCACATAATGTATAATGTGAATGTATATTTAGAGTGATCATGATGATGCACTATGAACCTCAGGGTCTCTCCTGCTTCTCACTTCCTTAAATGTAGAGTAAAACCATATAAACCAGCATTGATACAATTTCTTGTTTTTCTTCAAATATACAAATATTTTCTTTACTTTGCTCATGAAGGTGGTGTATCTACACCAGGTTTGAAGAGAGAAATGATCTCTATGGCTCCAGGGTTCGATCCTGACCTGGGGTTACCCTGTGCAGAAGGTTCTTTGGTTTCGTCCGCGGAGGTTGGATGTGTAAGATAAATCAGCCCTACAGTAGTTGTGATTGGATATTCTCACCTTGTACCAGTTACTCGCCGGTTCCAAAACTGAAAGACAGAATTGTGTTTATACATACACTTCATTAGGTTCACCTGGCTAGTACTCGACACTTTTTCCTTCAGAACTGACTTCATTCTTCATGCCATAGATTCAACAAGGTGCTGAAAAAATTCCTTAGAGATTTTTTTTGTCCATACTGACATGAATCTAACTGCAGATTTGTCGGCTGTATATTCATGATGAAAATCGCCCGAACCATCATCACATCCCAAAGATCCTCTATTGGATTGAGATCTGGTGACTGTCTTGACATGTTCAAGGTACCAGTTTGAGATTATGTTTGTGACATGGTGCGTTATCCTGTGCTCATAAAGGGATGGACACGTTCAGGAACAACACACAGGCTGTGCTGGCTGTGGCATTTAAACCAGGCTCAATTGGTACTAAGTTGCCAAGAAGGTGTCTACACCATTACACCACCTGAACTGTTGATACAAGGCAGGATGGATCCATGCTTAGTGCTCTCACTGGTATAATCAACATCCGTGCACGCGTGTACTGTTTACTATAACACTGTGACCTCATGTGTGTGTGTGTGTGTGTGTGTGTGTGTGTAAAACATATTTTATTTTGCGTCTGTATGCGTGTGTGTACAGCGCGCGTGTAAAGCAAAAGCAAGTCTCATTAGAGAGGTTGAAGATCCATTTTCTCTCTCTGTATCAGCCTGTCGTTATGGGTGTGTGCACGTGTGCGTCATTGGACACCGTGAACCATCACACACACATCCCTCCTTCTCTTGCCTTTACACACACTTTCTCTCTCTAACAGAAACACCGCTCTGTCGCGATTCTTTTCAAAGGTAAAGTGCAGGTTATTTTGTTTTATTTTTACTTTACAGCAGCGATTCCGTTAGTGTGTTGCTCACGCGAGTGTAATTAGCGATGTTCCTTGTTAATTTTTCAGATAAAACAGTGTTTCTGTTGTGTGCGCACGTGTGTGTGAGAAAAGAGTGGAGGAAGGGTAACTGTGTAAGAAGGCAAGGGGGGTGAGGAGGAGAGGCTCCTTACTTTAGCTTCACACACACAGAAAAACACACAGCGCCTGCACGCACAAACGGAAACACTTAGACACATCTACGTTTTGGAGTGCCTCATATGGTCTGGCCATCAATGTCCCTTGACCTGAACCCCATAGAGCACGTCTGGAACCAGTTGAAGCAGAGACTGGATGATCGCACCCCACCCCCACATGACCTGGCAGAACTGCGTGTAGCACTTGTGGAAGAGTTGAACACATTGCCTCAACAACATCATGAGGTGAGGAGCACGAGACGTCGCTGTCAAGCTGTCATTGTGGCAAATGGTGGAAATTACCGCTACTGACATTGTCAATTTTTGTTATTTGGGGTAATCCCTGTTATTGTCCAAGTTTTTGGGGTAAGTTCAAAGGGAACTTTTACTTATTTCATTCAAATTCAGAGCAAATAGGAAAAGCACTCATGTAAATAACAATATCCCCAACTTATTGTGAGTAGTGTGTATGGAAAGCCGTTTTAACATTTAATGGCAAAAGTTGACTATCTGGAATGATCCTTACAGATATCAACAACGTATTTTTGACTAGTCGTAATTGCATTCTGACTGGTCAAAATGACAGAGATACCTGTAATTCAGTTCTTCCTAGACAAAATGAACATTTCAGATAACCAAAACTCAGTTATAGATATCTGTAATTGTTAATCCAGATATCCACAACGTCATTCTTACTAGGACGAATGACAATTGCTGTTAGAGATATCTACAATTTAATTCTGACTAGTCACAATTCCAATTCAAGATATCTATAATCCAGTTCTGACTAGTCAAAATAGAGTTCAAGATATCTAAAAATGACATTATAGATATCTTTAATTGAGGTGAGTTGAAGATATCTTGAATTGGAATTGTGACTAGTAAGAATTAAATTGTAGATATCTCTAACAGCAATTGTGGATAGTCATAATTTACTTGTAGATATCCACATTCCACAATGTGGATATCTACAACTGAATTAAAGATATCTGTAAAGGGAAACTCCATAGAGATGAATGGGAAAAGTGACGTCATTCGTCCTAGTAAGAATGACGTTGTGGATATCTGGATTAACAATTACAGATATCTATAACTGAGTTTTGGATGTCTGAAATGTTCATTTTGCCTAGGAAGAACTAAATTACGGATATCTGTAATACATATCCAGACTTGCCATTAAATGTTAAAACGGCTTGCCATAAGTGTGTATATATATATATATATATATACTCAGCAAAAATAAGAAACGTCCTCTGACTTTCAGCTGTTTTTACTTTCAGTAAACTTAATGTGTAAATATTTGTATGAACACTAAAAGAGTCGACACCATAAGACATGAAGTAAAAATGTTTCCCAATGTGTCCCTGAATGAAGAGAAGCTCAAAATCAGTCAGTACCAGTCCGTATCTGGTGGCCAGCAGCTGCTTGAAGTACTGCAGTGCATCTCCTCCTCATGGACTGGACCAGATTTGTCAGTTCTTGCTGTGAGATGGAGGGATTGTGTGTTCCTGGTGTGACTCGGGCAGTTGTTGTGGCCATCCTGTACCTGTCACGCAGGTGTGATATTCGGATGTACCCATCCTGTGCAGGTGTTGTTACACGTGGTCTTCCACTGCGAGGATGATCAGCTGTCCTTCCTGTCTCCCTGTAGCGCCGTCTTAGGCGTCTCACGGTGCGGACATGGCGATTTATTGCCCTATAGCCACATCAGCAGTCCTCATGTCCCCCTGCAGCATGCCTAATGCACGTTCACGCAGATGAGCAGCGACCCTGGGTGTCTTTCTTTGGGTGTTTTTCACAGTCGGTAGACGAGTCTCTTTAGTGTCCTGCGTTTTTACAACTGTGACCTTAAATGCCTACTTTCTGTAAGCTGTTAAGGTCTTAACGACCATTCCACAGGTGCATGTTAATTAATTGATTATGGTTAATTAAACATGCATGGAAAACATTGTTTAAACCCTTTACAATGAAGATCTGTAAAGTTATTTGGATTCTTACAACATTATTGTTGAATTACACAGTCCTGAAAAAGGGGCGTTTCTTTATTTGCTGAGTTTATATAGATCTATTATATATATATAAAAAATATAAAAGGTGCTTGCTCTAATAAGTTATCATTCTATAGTAACAGTTCTACAATAACAGTGTGATTAATGTGAGGAAGTTTTCTTTAAAGAGATGTTTACGCAACATTGATGGAAGGAAGGAGTCTCCAGTGCGAGGGCTGTTACAGACAGAGGTAAAGTTTTTGCGAAATTTTGAAGAGCAGCGTGGAGATGCTGAAGTGAAAACTAACCTGTAAATATAACTAGAAGTGGATTTAGAGTAGGTTTAGGTTTCCAGAAAAACTGACACGAGTCAGAAATCACTCAAAGACAGGCAGAATTTAAACAGAACAAAAACTAAAATCTATTTTATTATCTGTACAGTAAACATTCTGAAGACATACTTTACAGTGAAGACAATTCAGGATAAAATAAAAACAAAAACACTGTGTTAAAGAGAACACTCGAACAGTCAGGGAGACCAGCTGGAGCTCCGGGTCACCTGATGGTGCGGTACATCATGAAGTCGACCGTGGTGCATCGTGGGAATTTGCCGATGGAGCTCTCCTCCACAGGGGTGTAGACTTTGATCTGGCGCATGTGTGTGTCGCGGCCGTTCTGGTGGTTGGCGAGCACCGCGATCTGGATCATAAAGGTCCTGATGGGGTTGTTCACCAGATCCAGGAGCGGGATGTGGATCCAACCGCTCGGCTCCACCATCTCCAACTGCTGCTCACACACACACACACACACACACAAACACACACACACACCACAGGTAAGAATGCACCAAAATTCTCTCTCATAACATTTACCTTCTTCATTACTACCTCGTCTGAGATCACTGAAACTGGATGCAAGAAAATTAATTAATGAAAATTCCTCGTTAAAGATTTCACCTCCAAACAGACAGAATATAAGAGTGTATACGAAGCTCCAGGATGTGGGTGTGGACTCGTACCCGGATCTCCAGCAGGTTGTGGAAGTTGTTCCCGACCCGGACGGAGATCTTGCTGGGAGTGTAGCTCTCGTCTGATTTATAATCGGCATAAATGCAGAGCATCTTCACCGTCGTCTTCCTCCTGCGGCGGGGACAAAAAAAAACGTCAGCAACGCCACGACTCGGGACGACCGCGTGACTGGATTACAGAACTCTGAACATGTTAACGCGTAATTAAACAAAGCACAATAACTAATATAGACCTGAGAGAGAAGAATATCCATATTTTAATAAATCATTTAAAATAATGACCTTTATAAATGTTATATTTGTTCCTTAATATTTATTTTTCCACTTTTCACTTCGCAGTAATGAATAATAGTACCGAATTACATTTACTCGCGTTACTGTAATTGAGGAGTTTTTTTGTGTACTTCTATTTTAAATAGGTTTTAAAATCTGTAATTTGGGGTACTCCGGTTTCCTCCCACAGTCCAAAGACATGCAGATTAGGCTAATTGGCGTTCCCAAATTGACCATAGTGTGTGAATGAGTGTGTGTGTGTGTGTGTGCTCTGCGATGGATTGGCACGCTGTCCAGGGTGTACCCTGCCTCGTGCCCTGAGTCTCCTGGGATAGGCTCCAGGTCCCCCGCCACCCTAAATACAGGATAAAGCGGTATAGAAGATGAATGAATGAATCTGTAATTTGACTTTTACTTAAGTATGTTTTGTTTGAAGTGTTGTACGTCGCTACAATTTAATTCATGTTCGCTACTGTAAAAAATAAATGAATGAAAATGTAAATTTAACAACAATAACGCAATGGGGAAGGAAAGAAATTTCACCAGGGAACAACTGACTAACGGACTGATGGAGAACAAACGCGCTAAACTCATAAAAATGACGGAGACGGACAATACAGATGGCAGTGATGCAGAACCAGCTGAAGGCCAAATGCCAACAAATTCTTATGAAGCAAAAACCCTGAACATATTTAAGTGACGACTTTGATTTCAAGCACAAGAAAGGCAACAGCTTCATTATACAAAAGTGTTCCTTCAATTGAAAATGACTAGTTTGAGATTTATATCCGCTTGACCTGATACATATTGTTATTGTGATAAAATTGCACTATCACATGCAAATCCACTAATTATGCAATACTATGAAAATCATGTGCAATATGTATATAATATATAAATTATATCTAATGTGTAATATCATTACTACTACTACTATATGCAATATCAAATATGTGCAATATAAATCCTGGGTGCAATAACACTGTACATTACATAAAAGAGACAATTCTGCACCTTTCTGTACAGTCTGTAGTTTTTTTGTTTTTGTCTATATATTTTTTATTATATTTATATTTGTTTATATTGTATTTCATTTCTCCTTTTAAAAAAAAATCTTCTTCTTATCCTATTGTATTTGTATCTTTTAAACATTTTTTTGAACTACACTACAATCCCCCATCCCACCCCCGCTGTTAAAGAAAGTAACTCTGTAACTTTTACTATGAATAATTTTTTAATGAGCTACTTTTTACTTGAGTAAATTTTTTATAATGATAACTTTATTTGTACTTCAGTAAAATTTCACTTAAGTAACATTACTTGCACTTGAGTACAAATTGTTATGACTCTTTCCACCTCTGGCCCTCGATCCCTGGAGAGAGATCTGAGCTCTAACGGAGACTAAAGACGACACATAAAGACAGGTGGTCACACGCCACCAGCTTCTGACTCAGACTGGGATCATCACCGACCAGAACACTGTCCGTCAGGTGGAGCGTCTGAGGGACATAAATGACGTGGACTTACGTGTGGAAAATTCTGATAAATAAAGTCAGAATAGCAGGAAAATATTGGAATTGCCATAAATATCCAGACTTGAAAGAAATAAGTTTAGGTTTACAAGGAAAAATGGAATTCCTGGAAAATCTAAATTGTAAGAAAAAATATTTGGAATTGTGAGAAATACATTCTGAATCGAAAACAATTCATTAGGATTTGCAAGAAATACATTTGGAATTAAGCAGATTCTACATCACACAACTAATTACACTTTTTTTTTTTTAAGACCAAACTGCTGTACAGGCGGTAATTGGTTTTGTGAACCTCAGTGTAGTGATACAGTATCACGTATCGAGAGAATCATGATGAGATATTTTTATCCCATCGTCTGCTCTAAAGTGCATCAACAACAAAAAAGTAAACACACCCTCACTGTGTGTAGAAATGCCATAAATCACCAGAACCCGAAATATTTGTCTCAATTCAGGTTAAATAATGATCTCAGCGTTATTCAAACAGGAAGTAGTTACATTCATGAGCACAGGATCAGACACAGTTACAGTAGACACACTAATACCCAGTAGGGTCTTCTGAGTCTCTACCTGAACTGGATGTTGACGAGGTGAGGCTGAGAGCCGTCTGACTGCCAGTACGTCTCCAGATTATCGTCCCTCAGCTGGTCCACTCCGAACCCTGCTCGGACGGATGAGCACAAAGTTTCACACAAAGTGAAAATCTCGGTTTCACAAGTAACAAAAACTGAACGCAAAACCGTTTTAAACGTGATCAGACGTTAAACCGTGGGCCACACCGACCGGGCTTGCAGGACGACAGCGACCACACGGCCTGAGATCCGATCTCGCGGACCGTCCCCGTGCGCTCCAGCTGTTTGGGGTCGGCGCCCGGAGGGGTCTTAGCAGCGGCGGCCATCGTCAGTGTGAACAGAACTGCTGAGGAGACAGAAAGGATCACTTTGATCATTATGATTACTCACGAGGAACAACATCTCTGCTTCATCAAACTGTTTTTCAGATGTTATGATTGAGTGTTTGTTTACGAGGTGTGTGTGTGATTTAAACATGATGGGTGACGTGAATCAGGAGATCCACAAGTACTAGTGCTGAGAACACCACACGTTTTAATCCTTAACATCTTTATAAACCATCACTTTTTTTCTTCCCTGTAAGACTGATATCCGATATCTTGGAAACATCACACACACTCTCTCTCACACACACACACACTCTCACACACACACAAACATTAGGCTTTTAATATGAAATGTAATATAGGCCTATATATATATATATAGCTTCATACGCAACTCCTTCAGAAAATTACTCTTATTATTATATAAATGTTACAGAAAACTTCACCAGATATCTGAATTAATTAATAACATGACGGTTAAACCTAAACAGAGAAGCTAACCGTCATAACCGTCACATCGTCTTTACACCATGACACAAAGTAACTGCAATCGACACTTTAAACTGTGCTAAATAAAATACATTATTACTTGTTTGGTTGTTTTTCCGGGTTTTAATCAGATGAACTGAACATCTTCCTCTCGGTTTTATTCCGTCGCAATTTCGAATTAGCCTCGTCTTTCCCGGTCTCCGCGCACGATGATGACGTCACCGCGAGACACGCATGCGCACTACCTCACCATTTACTTTTGTTTTGTTTTTGTTCATATAATAATACAAACATGTGCAATTTAGAGACATTAATTGTTGTAAGTTGACATAAAGATATAACCCAGAAAAAATAAAAAAAGACATTTTGTCTGTGTTTAAGTCTGTCTGTCTGTCTGTCTGTCAGTCTGTCTGTTGGCTTCAGTTTCAAACAATGAATGTCAGTCTAGACCTGTAATATTTCACCGAGTACTAGTTCAATACTGAATGTTCTTTCTGTTCATGAAATCTATTAAAGCCAAAATTGTTGAATAATACTAAATTCCAATTAAGAAAATTATTCATTTAATAACACACACTACCGTTCAAAAGTATTAGAACACTTTCTAACTCCATGATGGTTCCTGATGTTTATTTCTTTCTACATTGTAAAGTTTTGCTGAAGGCGTCCAAAAACTGCATGAATCTCCTTTGAACAGTTGATATTGAGATGTTTCTGCTACTTCTGCTCTGTAAAGACTTCATAACGCCTCTAATCTGAGCTGCTGTTAATTGGTCATTTTTCAGGCTGATAACTCTAAATGAACTTCTCGTCTGCAGCAGAGGGAGGTTTTGGTCTCGTCCTCCTGGGACGGCCTTCATGAGAGACAGTTTCATTATGGTGCTGGACGGATTTTGCAAATGCACTTGACACAATACTGTTCTTGCAGGAACTATTACAGAAAGGCCGACCTCTGTGTCTTACAATAACAACTAACTGCTGTTTTTCTTAAGGCGGCGCGGTGGTGTAGTGGTTAGCACTGTCGCCTTGCACTGCCAGGGTCCGGGTTCGATTCCCGGGGCAGGCTCGATTCCCGTCTCTGTGTGCATGGAGTTTGCATGTTCTCCCTGTGCTTGGTGGGTTTCCTCCGGGTACTCCGGTTTCCTCCCACAGTCCAAAGACATGTAGGTTAGGTTAACATTCCAAATTGTCCATAGTTTGTGAATGAGTGTGTGTATGTGAGTATGTGTGTGTGCCCTGCAATAGATTGGCACCCTGTCCAGTGTGTACCCCGCCTTGTGCCCTAAGTTTCCAGGGATAGGCTCCAGGCCCCCGCGACCCTGTATATAAGGATAAAGCGGTACAGAAAATGAATGAAGGTTGTTTTTCTTGTTGTTACGTAATTACCTAATTCCATATGTGTTATTTTATAGTTTTGAAATCCACAGTATTGTTGTAGAATGTAGAAAATAAATCACTAAACAAAAACAAAGAAATTTGCAAGTGTTCTAAAACTTTAACAGTAGTGTATATGAATAACTACAAATATTTTAATTAACATTATTTGGAAATGCCATTATTATTATTATTCTACTGCATGTCTTTGCAAGGTGACAGAGCAAGTTAATGTTAATTTATGTTGTAATTAATGCTAAAAATGAGTGATAACAGCTTGCAAATAGCTTTAAATGTTATTATTATTATTATTATTATTATTATTAACAATAGTGCCGGTCCCAAGCTCGGATAAAAAAAAATGGGAGGGTTGCGTCAGGAAGGGCATCCGGCGTAAAAACCTGTGCCAAGTTGTAGTGCGGACTGGATACTCCGCTGTGGCGACCCCTTGTCGGGAGCAGCCGAAAGACCAACAACAACAACATTAACAATAATAACATTAAAAGCTATTTGCAAGCTGTTGTTATCACTCATTTTAGCATAAATTACAACATAATTTAACATTAAATTGCTCTGTCACCTTGCAAAGACATGCAGTAGTGTGTGAATGTTGACCGGAGTTCTCACCACAGCTGTTAAAATGGGAATATAATAGAATATACTGGTCACCAGGTCACCACTGGCCTACAGAGGTTCCTAGATTAACAACATAAATGCATTGTACTAATGTTTATTACTAATGTTTTTTTTACCCAGTAAAATAATAATGATAATAATAATGTTAAAATTAAAACATATTGTAAATAATCACATTCTGGATTTGTTGATTATTTCTCCTAAAATGATGATGATTTACTGATCAGGAATAAAAGCAATAGAAAATAAGATCACTGTTCACTTAAACAATTTCGACCTTTTTTTCTTTTTTTTAAAGGAAGTTAAACTATTTTACAAGTTTGTTACCGCCATACTTTCCATAACCGCATGCTCTTTATATATATATATATATATATTTTTTAAAGCATGATGTAAAGCTGCAGGCTGGATTAGATGACGATTTTGCGCGTGCAGAGGCAGTAGATTTAGCGCATGCGCCGTAGGCACACACACCAGGAGCGCCTCGTTGGTACTGCGGCGCGGATCGAGCAGGGGGCCGCGGATCGGGGAGGCGGCGCGGGATGAAGACGCAGCAGTTTTACCGGCTGTTACTGAGTTACCTGTCGGAGGGCGAGTTTAACCCGGACTGCAGCAGGAGACTGCGCAGTGACATCCGGCGCGCGTGCGACAAGTTCATCATCAGAGGTAGCTAAGCTAATGCTAATGTACCGGGATGGGGACTCCGGCCTGATCTGCGCCGCCGGTGACAAACAGCGGGAAAAAAGAAACCAATCAGCAGCGGGTTTATCGGACAGGATCGTGCGCGTGAAGACACGTTTCCGAGAGGTTCAGTGAGCCGCAGTGAATCGCTTTGGGTTCGGATCTGAACCGACTCCCTAATGTATCGAATCGGTTAAAGGTGCAAAAGAGAAGGTTTTTGTTGCGTGTTCGAGGTGATTCATAAAACAAGTGAAAAATCTCTCCGTATCAAAGCCTCATCGGTCAGGTCCTGAGTGACGTCACATCAGAACATCAGAACAATCACCTGCGGAACGATAAAAACACGGAGAATCGGTTTAAATGATATACAGTATGATTATAACGTAGACAGATTTAGATTCATCAGCATAAAACCGTTTACATTTATAACACTTACACGTTACAGTTAGATAAAGGGATGCGGGCACGTTTATTTAAATTATTATTACTTACGGACTGAGTCGAACACAGCGGGTAAAGAAAAACCTAATCAATTCTGAAAAACGATTGTTGATGTTCAAAATTGACACCCAAAAAAAAAAAAAACATTCTTTTCTTCTGGATGGGCTCACAAGCTCCGCCCCCAAATTCATAGACGCTCGTTGCTAAGTTGGCGACTCTATCGTCTAGGCTAGCTCATCACTATCGATGTAAACCGTAATAAAAACACATAAATTAAGTGAGAGTTACTGCTTTAGATTGTTTGTTTGCTTTTTTTCCCCACAAAACAACAACGAATGATGAGGTTTATAGCTGAGCTAACGAAGAAGAAAGTAACGTTGCCCAACATGTTATTTCGAATTATGATCCCAATCTTAATAATCCGACCATAGACCATCCTGCTTTAAAACTCTTCGCAAAATATTGTCCTTGCTGTAAATGTAAATACTATATAGAGAGATTTTGTTTATATACGAAAGTGAGAGTGGTGATCGAAGGTATCGTGATTATATCGTATCGGGTGTGCCCTGGTGATTCCTGTCCATATATTCATCATTAAAAGTCTTGTTTCTTTTCCCGGCAGATGGAAGACTGTATTACGTCGGTCCTAACAAGACCTACATGCGGCTGGTGGTCATGACCGAGGAAGAGAAGAGATTCGCCCTGAGTGAGTGTCATGGCAACACCGAGACCGGCATCCATCACGGCGTGCGGAGCACCAGGAACAGGGTCATCGCCGGGTACTACTGGCCCACGCTTATAAAGGACGTGACCGAGTGGGTACGTCCTGAGAACGCCTCGTTCACACGTCAAAATTCCGGCTAAATTTAGTGTACTGTCGTGGAGGGTCATGTGACCTCGCTGATCCAGTTCGGCTTCCAGTAAAACCCCTAACCCATTTTGAGCTGGAAGAAAAAAACTCATAATTTCTACTTCGAAAGTCATGAAATTGTCCCAAATCATGTGACATCATATCAACATCACTTAAATACATCACTCGTGTTAGAGGAATCACTCCGCAGCTCGAACTCCTGTTCAGACACGACGTAATCCCGAGATCTGACGTCCCACTTGCGAACATACAGTAGCACCTGCAGTTGCCTGTAATTCAACCGTATGCTTTTATATTGCGATCTGATAGTTTTGTCTCTATTTTTTTTTAGCATGTGTGTGTTTACCTTCCAGACAAAAAAAAAGAAAAGCTTTTCAATTAAAATGTGTGGAATTATTTGTATTAATGTTTTAACTCTTATTTCAGGTGAAGTCTTGTGAACGCTGTCAGAGCAACACCGGTAAGACTGTGGGGACGCCGACTGTGAAGGTATCAGTGGCTTTCGATTAACAACAACAACAACAAAAAGATAAATGTGCTTCAGTTTAAAAAAAAAAGATTAGGAGGTGTCGGATTATTTATGGAAATTTTGCCTTAAAATAAAATCGAGGTCTGAACATAGTATAAAATAACATATTTGTTTTTGCCATACAATAAACGTAAATGACTAAATATAAGAGGTTGTGTGGATTCATTTATCTGCACTGGCCAGTTTATTAGGAATACCTGTACACTTTTTACAATGATGCAATTTTCAGGCAGAAGCAGCAAAACATTTAATTTCACAATCGCGTCAGACGTCCAGTGTGCGACGGTTATGTTAGAGGAAACACCTCGTTGGGGGAAAAATGACGATCGGTTGCTACAGGAAGTCTGCGGTAGCTCAGATTACTGCTCTGTACAAATGTGATGAGCAGAAACTGGACAGATTGGATGGTTACAAACGTCTCCACTGCACAGTAGGTGTAGTGCGGTCATGTCTGCAGTGATGTCATAGAGGTCTGAGGACTGGTGAAAAGATAACCATCTAGTGTTCGATTCAACGCTCAGGTCTTCCGTCCTCTCTGTTAAACCTTCTGTTTAAACACTATATAAAATGAAGCGCTGATCCACTTGGACACCTTCTCTTAGTAGAACATGTATGTGTGTATCGGCAGAAAGCTGTTCCGCTGAACGCTTCAGTCCTCCAGGCTCCTGCTGAAGACGGTCCCTCATCAGAGCTATGTCCAGTCAGAGAGGACGTCCTACAGGAGAGTGACGGTCTTCCCATAATTACAGCCATAGAGGAAAAGCCTTTTTTCCGAGGTAGAGTCGCACGCGTTACTTTTGTAACCGCCACAATGTTTTTATTCATTAATTTCCTTTTATTTATTTTAAATCATCTTGAACTCCTTGTGTTGCAGTGGTGGTGGGAAAGGTCCGGACACTTCTGGATCCTCCTTTGGCTCAGCAGTTGCTGATTAAAAATAATGTAAGTGTGTGTGTCATCGTCTGAGTGAACGCTTTCGGGCCAAAACACAGTATTGGTGCTGATTTAATTTTTTTTTACATTATACATGTATATATATATAATAAAGGAAATGTGTGTGGCCAAAGAAACAACTTCTGAAGTTTATGCAACATGGAAGTGATCGATCTCGCTTCCCTAAAAGAAATCAAGTCGCTGACTTCAGCTAAGATCAAATGGCGTAAGCTTCTAGAAGCATATGACCTGTAAAAACTGTTGCTTAAATTAAAGCATTTCATACAAAATTAAGTATTTTCCCCCAAAAAAATATGTAGTGTCCGTAACCACATCATATTTATGTTGCAACATCTTGAAAATTTAGCATTTTTTAATAAAACACTTTTTCAGGTTTATGTCTTTTCATATAAAATCTAAAAATATAGTTTCATCTGAATGAGAGTTATGATCATTGAAAGATTTAAATTTGAAAAGTTATGGTCAATAAAACATAAAAGGGCATGAAAGTGTTTTTAGCCATTAGGGTTTTATGTTTTTGTTTGATAAAAATATTAATGTGTACGAAAAAGCTGGAGATAAGTATTACGAAAAATGGTGTTTTTTACTTTTTCACCTCAGTGACACTTTTTAGCACCAATACCACATTTCCAGCTTCATATACTTATACACACTTTATTATTATGTTTACATTTGCACCCCTTTTTTTTTTTTTTCAATTTCTATTTATAGATTATTTCTTTTTTCTTATTTGCACAAAGTAGGAGCGGTTCAGGATACATTTCACTGCGTGTTGTACTTGTGTAACTATGCATGTGACAAATAAAGAATCTTGAATCTTCAGGAACTCGTTATGATAATCTTCATGCAGTTTTTTCTCTTGTGTACAGAATGAACAAAGCACACAAACTGCACACACACCTCACGCTCATACACCAACAACTAGAGAACAGGTGAGATGAGGTACGAGAGTGTGTTTAAACATAAACCTACTGCACACACCCTGATTATTGACACCCGTTTTTGTCCTTTGTCTCTTTCTGCTAAAGGAAGTAGATATTAATTACATATATAAAAGATATTTGCTCCAAGAACTAGAAGTAAGGAAAGCAGATCTCCAGTACACAAAGCTGAAAATCAGAAAACTGGAGCTGGAAATAAAGAAAATGGAGAAAGAAGGTAAGTAGTGGAATGAAGCTGTATATTATTACAGGCTCTTTACTGCTTGTGTTTTAACCGAGATGTTGTTTTCTTTCCCGCAGGCTGAACAAGATCATTAAAACACAATTATTTTGTCATTCAATAAAGATAAATTATCGAATAAAGCGGCTGTGTGAATGAATCTACTTACAGGAGGAAATATTTACACGTACACTTACTGCCAGGTTATGTGTATACATACAGTACATGTACACCTGCTTGTTGAAGAAGATGCAGAATGTAGTTCATGTTCTAGTTAGTTTAGGACTTTATTTGTCACATACAGTGGAGCAAAAAAGTATTTAATCAGCCACCAATTGTGCGAGTTCTCCCACTTAAAAAGATGAGAGTAATTTTCATCATACAGTAGGTATACCTCAACTATGAGAGACAAAATAAGAAAAACAAAAATCCAGAAATTTATTTGCAAATTATGGTGGAAATTATGGTTCCACCATAATTTATCACCTGACTGAGGTGCACTCTGGGAAATGGAGTCCCATAACCAAAAAAACACAAACAAGTCTCTGGCCGCACGGCGCCCTCTAGGGGTTAACCCTGACATAGGGCTGATGTTCATAGTGCTTGGGCCCTAATAATCTGTACATGGGTGTACATACACATTGGGACATCCTGACTTGTCCTTTAATCCTTGATTTGTCACATACATTACTGCGCACTAAAAAAAGTTCTTTGCATATCGGAGTGCAGGGTCAGCCATGATGTGGCACCCCTGGAGCAGATCGGGTAAAGGACCTGACTCAAGGGCTCAGCAATGGCAACCTGGTGGAGCTGAGGCTGGATCCGCTGACCGTCCGATCAGGACCTCAGTTTTGTGCCTGCAAGTTGCCCTGGTTGCTACTGATGAAGTTGTGCAAGTAGTGATTGACTACATGTCATTTTCTAGACTAAACTGTTGGCATTTCACTATGAAAAGGTTAATCATCGCTCCTGAAGAAAGAAGGCAGAAAGAGTATGAAAGGGCTGATGAACAGAGTGTATGCCAGGCCAGCCAACATAGGGTGGACCAAATGACTGTATCCATAATTAGTTTTCCGTATTTGAAATGTTATATATGAATCTACAGTACAGTATGTTTCATTTATTTCTTACTCAAAATGGCTTTATTTCAGAACCAAGATGGATGACATTGTAAATTCAAGGATGGTTTTACAACCTATTTTAATTTAAATAAAATAATACTGCATTAATATTGCAAGGAAGTTATTAAAATAAAATCATTAATATTTTAATAAACATGCAAAGTGCTAGTAAGTAATAAAAAAGGTCACATGACCTTGAAGCTACTGAAATAAAATTATTCATATTTCTATTAAAATATTAATATATAGTCATAAGATTTTATTTTTTTAAATGTGCCCTTCTGCAGGGCCACAATTTTAGAATAGATTTTGAGTCAATAGGTCACATGACCTGGAAGTTATTGAAATAAAATCATAAAATCTTCTGTTAAAAAATATTAATAAATATGCAAAGTGATAATATGCAAAGTCATTATACACCACCATGCATCACACTGACACTAACAGTAACAACATTCATTTATTTATTTTTAATATGAATGTTTATAATATTATCTGTATTTCAGTCGGACAGTAATTTCCCGAACTCGCGCTGTAGGCGAGGTGCTTTCACCGGACTCTGTTAGCGAATTTGTAGCGAAATCGTCATGTACAAATCAGCATCTGGAGGCCGGAGCTCGAATGTCCAACGTCCAACTTCAAACCAACTTCACCGCGGTATATCTGGTCGCCTACAAACAAGCAAGTTTTCTGTCTCTAACAGACCTGTAACGTCTTCTTTAAGAGGCTCCTCTGTCCTCCACTCGTTACCTGTATTAATGTCGTCTGTTATCAGTATAGAAGTCACGTGTCCACAACCTCAAACCCCCAAACTCCAGTATGGCCGAGACCAAAGAGCAGGACATCAAAGGACACCAGAAACTAAACTGTAGACCTGCACCAGGCTGGGAAAAAATATATTAAAAATTATGTACTTTCAAACATGAAATACATTTTCTTACTTTAATGTTCAATATTTAATTGTAGCATTTTTTTGAAAAGGTCAAGTTGAAGGAAATGTCACTATAAAAGTGGGACCGTATACCTTTAAATATATATTTTAATGAAATAAATGTGACTCACAGTAACATCATTATCTTATAAAAATTTATGAAACACTAAATTCATGAAACAATAATTTATTATAGTTATTAAAATGAAAATAAAAATTTGTCACCCTAAGCTATTTCAGTGGTGTGACCCAAAAAGAGTTTTATTTTAAAATACATTTTTCAATTTTAAATTGCTTGTGCGTGAGACTAGATGAAGAAAGATTTCTCGCTTAATTTGTTTAGAAATATAATTTATTTTGCAGTTTCATGAGAAGCTTTTAAGTCCGTCATTAATGTTACTCATTTTATAATTATAATTGTTCAAAATTAGACATAAAAAATTATTAAATTAATTACAAGTAAAGTAAAATTCTTAAATAAAGTGAGTTTGTAGTCCAACTAGCGACCATGGAGGCCAATGGTGACCACTGTATTCATTCACATTTTTATGACCATGATGGGACTTTCAGTCAACATTCAAACACTACGTGCAATTTGGGAACTCAAGTTACCCTAATCTGCATGTCTTTGGACTATGGGAGGGAACTGGAGTACCTAGAGGAAATCCACCAATCACGGGGAGAACATGCCCACTCCATGAACACACACACACCCCAGTGCTAACCACTAACCGTGCAGCCAAAAACTGTTTATATCTAACAATTAATTGATTTTTGATATAATTGAAAACCAGGTGGCCATTTTGTAAATTGTTAAGATTTTTCTCTCAGTTGTCATTGGTGTTACCAGTAAGATACGTTACACCAGTTATTAAATGTATAAAAAAAAATTTAAATGCATTAAGCTCTACTTTTTGTGGATTCATAAAGTTTGAAAGTACAACGGAACCTTGGATTTTGAGCATAATTCGTTCTGGAAGCGTGTTTGTACAGTGTATCAAAACACTTGTATATCAAAGCGAATTTCCTGCACTGCACAAATTAACCTGCACTTTACCTTTTAAAAAAATCCTGACAGGACCGTGTTTCCGTTAGTCTGTGTGTGTGTATGTGTGAAGGTGAGAGGAGGGAGGGGGCTACTGTGTAGGACAATTTTCACACACAAACACACACACGCATACGTGCGCACAGACACTAACCAAATCACTGCTTTATGACAGAGAGAGAGAGACTCTAGAAACTGGAACTTTACCAAGGAACCCTTGCTTTTGCTTTATGCGCACGCACATGTAGACACAATGTTATAATAAACAGTACACTCACACACGGATGTTGACTATACGAGTAACACACGCTCACTGAGACTGAGCATGGGAGGCAATTATGCATAATACCACAGCGCAAGAAAAAGAAAAACCATTTGCTCAGTTGTGATCACGTGACGCTCGGCAGACGAAGCGCATGCGTACTACTCGTATATCAAGACCTTGTTTATTAAGTTCAGATTTATTTTTAAAACTTTGCTTGTCTTGCAGAACACTTACAGACCGAGTTGCTCACAATCCAAGGTTTCACTGTAAGTTATTCCTACGTATTAAAGAAAGAAGAAATACATTTCTCGTTGTAGTCGTTGTAGAAGCCCTTACAAAAAATAACTGCAGTTTTCTACATGTGCAGTACATACGCAGAAAACCAAGAGATTTGGAAACGAAAACACTGCATTTTGTATCTTTACCTGCAGTAATCCTGCAATATAATGAAGTAATACTGCAATACTACAGTTAATATTAAACGGCTACTGCAGTTAATATAGTTGTTGTACTGCAAATAAAATATACTGGTATACACAATTTAAATAAAGCTGAAGAATTACTTACAGTATTTCTATAATCCAAATGTGTGATGTAGTGTAATACAACTACATTACAACAAAATTATTGCAATTCATTTTATTAATTAATTAAAAAAAATTAAGAAAGCAACACACTTAAAATACTAAAAACAAATAAAAGACAACTAAAAAACAGCACTTTTACACTGAGCAATATTACTGTTCAACAGTGCTGCTGCTAGGAGACTCTCAGTGTACGACAGGTCGAGTGTGTGAATATACTACAAGGCTTGAGGTCTGCAGCTGGAAGCCTAAATGTCATTAAGTTGCTAAATAACGGCTTGAGGTTGCTGTTTTTGACAGCGACCCTGTTAATTAATTAAGATTTCAGAATGTAATGTGAATTTGATGCCTCTGTCATTGGGCATTGGTTGAGAGATTCAGACTAATATTTGTGATTTCTCCCTAAGTTTATTTTTAATCCAGTGGCCTGGAACTTCTCGTTGATTATATGTGGAATGACCAAATATTATTAAAATATTAGCTCAATTTACTCATCTATACAGTAACAGCTGCTGTTGGTTGGGCTGGGAGGCTCCCCTTAGTGTCATGTGTGGAGTTTGAGGCTTTGCGGATTCTGTTAACAAAAGACAATAAATAAGAAGAAAAGAAGAAAATTCAGAAAAAAATGTTTTGTTGTCCAAATGAGCCCCATTGGATTCATAAAACGGAAGTGACCTTTCTTAGACTGTGTGAAATTTCAAATAATCCTGTAATATTTTATCAAGTAAAATCCAACCACACCTTTGTTGACCACAGAGTGATGTCCACCTCTTGACGTCTTTCTGACACAGGAAGACAAACAGGTTTAAGACTGACTAAGCAAAAATATAAATGTGTTCTGAGAAGCCCAGACAAATCTGAATGACTAAAAAATTGTTGCAAACTTAAAATTAGTTTTAAGCGAAGGAAAATAAAGGGAAGAGAAAAACTATGTTTCCTGCTAGGAGTGAAGTCTCCTCAGGGTCTAATGCTGAGCTCTTGGCCTTCTCCCTCTTCCCCTTTCCCAGAATCTGCTCTGAGGTGATAAGAGAAACACTGGAGAGGAACACAGCCACAGACGGACGACTACAGAGACAAACAGGACGTTTACAGCTGAATCGTATTATTAGCTTCTTAACACCTCTCACATTGTGTAGTGTTACACATTAAGACATCAAATTGCGCTTATATGGTCTATAGTTAAACTGGGCTATACATTTACAACTGAATCCAATGATAGCAGTTATCTAAGTAAGTATCTAAGTATCTTAATAACGACATACACAAACCGTTTGTTTTATAATGGACAACAGAATCATATTTCCATACAACTACATTGTACTGCATTCCAGCTGCATTCCAACTACATTGTATTGCATTCCAACTGCTTTGTTCTGCATTGTATTTCATAAAAACTGCAGTAAAACTGTAGTATTTTTTTTCCCAGAAACTGCTGTTATTTTTTGTAAGGGAGGTGTGACGGTTCATAATAACATTGAAAAAAAGGTTTTAATCTATTATTTTTATAACGGAAACTTACAAGAGATGTGTTAAATAACAATTTATTTAATATTTAGGTTGAAATTATGCAACTAAACAACTACACTATTTTGTGTTGCCAGTTTTTCAACATTGAGGTTGTTTTCTTTTTATTTTCTCTGTAACATGAATATATTTTTAACACTACTAGTTGCATATAAGATAAACAACCATGAAAAAATGTGTATAGTTGATGTTTATAAAACAATTGTTAATACTTACTTTTTTTTTTTATTAATTAAACACTATGATGACGCTCCCGGCCAGGCTCGATTCCATCTCTGTGTGTGTGGAGTTTGCATGTTCTGTCCTGTGTTTGGTGGGTTTCCTCCGGGTACTCCGGTTTCCTCCCATAGTCCAAAGACCTGTAGGTTAGGCTAATTGGTGTTCTCAAATTGTCCATAGTGTGTGAGTGAGTGTGTGAGTGTGTGTGTATGTGTATGCCCTGCGATGGATTGGCACCCTGTCCAGAAGTGTACCCCATAGGCTCCACCACCCGAGATCCTGAATACAGGATAAAGCGGTACAGAAGATGAGTGAGCGTGAGAATATGATGACGCACACCGATGACGCTGTTCTCGGTCGCATGTCAGATGACGTCATGACGTCATTCTGTCCGCCATCTTTTCCCCTCCTGCCGGCTTCTCCGTGTGAGGAGCACGTTGGCTGAAGTGCGGCGGGTTTTTTTTTTTCTTCAACCGAATATCACTGCCTTATACAGCGCCTAAAGTCTCAGCGGACACCGGGGTGAGCAACATTAAGATTAATTATGTGTTTATACGCGTTTAATATAGAGCTGTGTGGAATATGTGTGTAAATATGGGAGTGAAATTTGAGAGCTAGCCACGTCGCTAGGCTAGCGCCACCTGCCTCAGGGAGTTAGCATGCAGCGGTGTAGCCGACTGGACACGTTTCTCTCAGAGACATGACTATAAGTGTAACTATGTACATTACCGTGCGTTAGCCACCTATAGCTCCTGTGGTGTTTATCTTATCTCGGTCAGTGTTGTGCCTGTTAGCCGCGTGGCTAAGTGAGATAAGCAGCAGAGCTCCACCTCGACTCACGAGGCCTTAATCCAGGGCTGGTAAAACCGGTTCATTTATTAATTTAATCATGAATATAATCACGTACTCTTAATATTCTCACATCTATTATTATTATTATTATTATTATTATTATTTACTTCTAGAGCTGGCGCAAGAGCGCGCGCGGCCACTACAATGTTGTTGTTATTATAATAGTGTAAGGTCTATAAATATAGCTCTACTTCCTATTGTTTTGTTGTTACTATTATTATTATTAATAATATGGGAACTCCATTGTGTTGTGTGTTAGATTTTCAGACTGACAGGAAAAATAAAACAAGAGGTGTTTTTGGTTTCTGTCCATATGGTGGAACTGAAATGTGTGTGTGTGTGTGTGTGTATATATTTTTTCCCCATTCATTATTACACTGTTTGTTAAATAGTTACAATTTTTATTACATCAGTATTGTTGTTGTTTATGTCAATGTTATTATTAGCCGTCGTCTCTCGATACGATATTCATCACGATACCTCAGTG
Organism: Channallabes apus; assembly: GCA_030522415.1. Taxonomy (NCBI): domain Eukaryota; kingdom Metazoa; phylum Chordata; class Actinopteri; order Siluriformes; family Clariidae; genus Channallabes; species Channallabes apus. The sequence goes on along the minus strand of CM060117.1, from coordinate 24,227,571 downwards.
TCGATTCGATTCACACTCTGATTGATGTATGATGTATATTAAATATAAATATCCTGATTCGCTTTTACATTTTGTAACATTTTTTTATCCTTTTGATTAATTATGACAAATTAAAAATGCTTTCTCACTTAAAAAAAACAGGCACAGTATTAAAACTAATTTCAAATAGAAGAGTTTAACACTTAAATGAATAGACAGACAGCGGCCACATGCAAACAAATGGAAGATTCAGTCAATACCACTCTGACATTTCAATATTCCCTTCGGGATCAATAAAGTGTCTGTCTGTCTTTCTGTTTTGCCTTATGTAGCGTATGTCCACGTTGAGAAACATTTTCCTCTTTTCCACTGCATAGAACGGCACGACACGGTTCAGTTCAACTCACTTCGGTTCGGCTCAGTTCGGCTCAGTTTGCGCTTCCACTGCAGTGTAGTAACGCTTTAGCATGGGCGGGATTACTCACGTGTCGTTTAGTCGCGGCGCTGCTACTGCCGTGACGTCATCGTAAACGCGCCACAAACAAACAAACACACAACAATGGAGCATATCGACGGCATGGTGTTCTTCATTCTCGGCATGTGGATGTTTTTAACAGCGAGACGAAGGAGTTTGTTTCAAAAGAGGCCGACGTTTAATACAAAAAGGTGCGTCGGATCCTTCTCTGGCTGTTTCTAAATATAGAGGTTCTGTTGTGTCTCGTGTCGCAAGTACGGTGACGCAGTAATGGCGATTTTCTCCAGCTAATCAGTGACCAGCAGAGTTTACATGTCACGTTTTGGTAACGGTTCGGCGCGCTTGGAACCTGAGGTGGTACTAAAAAAAGGACCAGGTACCAGGTACTGTTCCCAGTGGAAAACTCCCCAAAAGTGAGTAGAACTGAACCGTGTCGTGCCGGACTATGCAGTGGAAAAGCGCCAATTGTGAGACATGTACTCTCTCAGACAGTGTGTAGTGATCTTGTGCAGTCTAGGACTGCAATAACGAATCAATTACTATAATTTCATAATCGATTCGGTGTCGCGCGACACAGACATTTTATTATTTAAAAAAAAACTTAGTTGAACGCGGAGCGAACACACTCGGTCTCGCGCACTGATGCTAGCAGAGTTCAGCACCTCATAGACATGGCGGAGCAAAAATAAAAACGAGCGGAGGTAGAGAAATCCATAATGGGGTAATCGTCTCCTCTGTTGGGTCGCGTCTCTTATTGGTATAATCAACATCCGTGCACGTGTGTACTGTTTACTACAACACTGACCATGTGTGTGTAAAACATGTTTAATTTTGTCTGTGTGTGTGTACAGCGGGCGTGTAAAGCAAATCGTGTTAGAGAGGTTAAAAATCCATGTTCTCTCTCTGCTCAAGGCTGAGCCTGCTCTTTGCCTCCTGTGTGTGTGTGTGTGCGCGCGCATGTCATTGGACACCGTGCCACAGACGCACTGACCCTCCCCCCCCCTACTTTTATCTTCAGACACACACACTCTTTCTCTCTGCTCTACACAGAAACTCTGCTCTGTCTTGATTCTTTTCAAAGGTAAAGTGCAGGTTAATTTGTTTTATTTTTACTTTACAGCAGTGATTCCGTTAGTGTGTCGCTCAATCGAGTGTCATTAGAGAGATTTCTTGGTTATTATTACGATAAAACAGTGTTTGCGTTGTGTATGTGAAAAGAGTGGAGGAAGGGTAACTGTAAGACGAGAGCGGTCAGATTCACACACAGCACCTGCGTACACAAACGGAAACACTTATATGCCGGGATTTATTTTTACTTTTTTTTTTTAAGGTAAAGTGCAGGTGAATTAATTTTATTTTTACTTTATATTTAGTGTTAATTTTTTTAAATTAAATTTTGTTTGACTGCGGAACAAATTATTTGAGTTTCCATAATTTCTTATGGGGAAATTAAATTTGGTTAACGAGTGTTTTATAGTTTTGTAACTGGTGTAGAATCAATTATCATATGACGGTGCAGAACCGGCGGTGATGCATCATAAAAACCAAGAAAACATGAGAATAAGTAAACGAATACCTCGCCGTCTGTAATAGTTTAGTGACTGATTTAAAGTTTAATAAAAGTGCGATCAGCCGTGGTTAGGGGTGTGTGTGTACGTGTGTAATTAACTCCAAAGAAAAATTACTCCAAAGAAAAAAAATTTGTCTCTCCTCCGACTCGGTCAGTCTGGTGTTTCAGTCAGTGTGTATGTAAGTAAAACTGTGGGTTTTTTTTTTTTTTCTTTTTTTTTTTTCTGCTCCTCAGTGAGGCGTCCAGCACCAAGACAAGATGGCCGACAAGAACACACGAATCGCGATCGTCAACCATGACAAGTGCAAACCCAAGAAGTGCAGACAGGAGTGTAAGAAGAGCTGTCCTGTAGTGCGGATGGGTGAGAGAATCACACACACACACAACAGATCACACACATCATCTTAATCACGGCCATGTGTTTAACTGTGTGTGTGTGTCCTGCAGGAAAGCTGTGTATCGAAGTGACACCGCAGTGTAAGATCGTGTGGATCTCCGAGTCTCTGTGTATAGGCTGCGGCATCTGCATTAAGGTCTCTTTAACACGCTCGCACACACACACACACACACACACTGGTGAACTGAATAAGAATGCAACAAAATTAAATTTGATGGTAGAAATAGTATTTAAAGATAATGTAATACACACGCAGTTACTTTATTGTTAATTTCCCTCTAAAAGCATCATAATGAGTGTTTTATTCCTTAATCAAATTCAAATTTATTTTATTGGTCACATACACAATCATACACAGTATAATATGCAGTGAAATGCTTTAATCACCATAATGAATGAATATAATGTTATTTATTTATTTTTTTTGGTCAGAACATCAGTCACTAATCAGTTAATTACTGCTCAGAGTTTAACCGATTAAATTAAATCATGAACAGATCATGTTTGTTTTTTCATAACAGTGGAACCTCGGATTGTAAGTAACACGTATCGTCAATTTGGTTTACGAGTGTTTGGAAATATGAGCTGCTTCCGGAACGAATTATGCTCGTAATCCAAGGTTCCACTGTTCTTCTCAGCAGCTCACATATCGATTAACTTTTGATGGTGAAGTAAAGCTTTAGTTAGCTTCATTCCAGGGCTCATTGTACTGCCATCTAGTGGCTGGACTTTGTGTAGCAACTAGACTGTAACACCACAAGCAAGACAGAAAGAAAATGACGTCGCTATTCTATCTTCATCCCCCCCCCCTTTTCTTTCTTTTACTTTCTTTCGGAACATTTGAACAGAATGTAAAAATCCATCATAAGGATTCAAAGCACAACTTAATGATACAAACACATAATTAACAAATCAACAGAGGGAAAGAAAATGGAGAGCTAAAAAAAACTTGGATAAAATAACACGAGTTTATGTAATAAAAATGCACACAAAGTTTTGATTCATATGTAAGAAATAAATATAAAGTTCAGTGTGAAATGCAAAAAAAAATTATTGAATTTAAGAACAAAAATCCTTAATATACTGCTTTTCAGTCACGTGACTCAGCGAACCATCACTCGCTCCTAAGTGAGGCTACATTTGGACACGCCCCCTTTTTATGCTCTGTTTAACCTGTTCAATCTTTTCTTACATAAATAATACGCCATCGTTAATAAAATTTTAACTAATAATTTTTTTTGCTATTTATGATTATTAGTAATTAATCGATTATTTATTGCAAACATGTTCAACTATCGAATGAGTAACTTCACTCCTTCTGAAAAACTCCACCCCTGTTTCTTGGCGTTATGTAAATAATTGCAGCTTTTTGACCGATCTACAGTTAGTTTAAATTCCAACAAAAATACTTTAGTCTGATAACTTTAGTAATATTTTTGTCTGTATTTTAACTATGTATTGAGCTTTTTTTATTTTTTTAATGTAATACTTATAAGGAAAAATCTGCGTATTGTGATTTCTCACAGGAATGAAGTCATATCCTCTGTCTTGGAAGCTCCGCCCACTTGATGGCAAACGTGATCTGACACGGCTCTAGCCACAGAGCGATTTTTAATTACTGGAATTAAAAATGTATATATTTCCATAAGAGTTTCTGTAGTGACGGTAGCTGGTTAGCGGCGAGTGAACAGGCCGTGCTGTTAGCATGCTCTTAGCGGGATGCTCGAGTTTCTTCTTGTGTTTTACTGCTTGTTTTATCTTTACAGAAATGTCCGTTTGGCGCGCTGTCTATCGTCAATCTGCCGAGTAACCTGGAGAAGGAGACCACACACAGATACTGCGCCAACTCCTTCAAACTGCACAGGTACGGACACCACAACCACGCCCTGAGCCGGGGAATCAGTGGAAAAATACGGCTAAATAACACCTGGTGCTTTGTTTATGTTGAGTAGAATAGGACCGGACATTGTTTCTTATTTTAATTGCTCTCTTTAACCTGTTCAGTCTTCTTTTGTATAAATAACACGCCGGGATCGTGACGTAAATAAAATCATGCTTGGGCATGTTGAAGAGGGCGGATAGCGCTGGTTAATAATGACCCTGTGTGTTTAACACTCTGGTTTGTACACTCACTGTTCCAGGTTGCCTATTCCTCGTCCTGGAGAGGTCTTGGGGTTGGTGGGCACTAACGGTATCGGGAAGTCCACCGCTCTCAAAATCCTGGCAGGAAAACAGAAACCCAACCTGGGCAGATATGACGTGAGTCACGTGTCAACATACACACACACACACACACGGAATGTGTCATACAGATACTCCAGAAGATTTTCTAGACTATTTAGTTGTATCATGAAGCATGTATTTATATTCCGTGTGTGTGTATGGTTTCCCGCAGGCTCCCCCGGACTGGCAGGAGATCCTGGCGTATTTTCGAGGCTCCGAGCTCCAGAACTATTTCACCAAGATCCTGGAGGACGACCTGAAGGCCATCGTCAAGCCGCAGTACGTCGATCAGATCCCCAAAACCGTCAAGGTAAACCCGGACACGAGCGCCTTCCAGACGCTCTCAGCTTTTTCACGATCTGTATCTCGGTTGTAATTCTGTGTTCTGCCTGTAGGGGTCGGTAGGCGCCATTTTGAGCAGGAAGGACGACACTAAGACGGAGGAGCTGGTGTGCGGGCAGCTAGGTACGTATGGGTCTAGTACGTGGAGCGACACGCTTGTGGTTTCGGATACGTTTGTGGGCGGGGCTTGGGCATACGGCTGACGTGAATTCTGTGCTGTGATTGGTCAGACCTGCTGCATCTGCGCGATCGCAACGTGGAGGACCTGTCCGGAGGAGAGCTGCAGAGATTCGCCTGCGCCGTCGTCTGTATCCAGAAAGCAGACATGTCCGTCTCTCCTCCGGTTTTTAAAAATAGAAATAATTTAGTTTTTCCCGAACCTTGTGTAAATAAAAAAATTATATATATATATTGTATTTTTTTTTTTTTTTTCCTCCCCTGATTTAGCTTCATGTTTGACGAACCATCCAGCTATCTGGATGTGAAGCAGAGGCTGAGAGCCGCCATCACCATCCGCTCTCTCATCTCACCTGACCGGTCTGCATTTCTCACACACACACACACACACACACACACAATATGACTGTATGACATCACCATGATAAAATGTCTGATCTTTTTCGAATTTGTTACAAATAATTTATGCCAATGTAGAAATGATTACGATAGTAGTGTTTATAATTATTAATTATTTGATTTATCGCATGAGAAACTTGTGTGAAGAACTGTGCGCCTGTTTCGTGGTGTTGTGTAAATAATTGCTTTTCGGACGATCTAGTTTGTTAAATTCCAACAAATAAACAAATAACCGATAAGTGTGTGTGTGTGTGTGTAGGTACATCATCGTGGTGGAGCACGATCTGAGTGTCCTGGATTACTTGTCCGATTTCATCTGTTGTCTCTACGGCGTGCCGAGCGCTTACGGAGTCGTCACCATGCCCTTCAGCGTCCGGGAAGGTATGTGTGTTTGTACACAAATATAAACATACACACACACAAACATACACACTAGTGAACTCCTAATGAGTACTACACATTGCTTCCCTCTTACTCATCATAACCCCACCCTCATCTCATCACTGATTACTTTCTGATTATAGACAACACCGTGCCTGTGTGTCAGTTTTCCTCGTCTCACTCTATTCCTCCTCCCTCCTCAGGTATCAACATCTTCCTGGACGGCTACGTGCCGACAGAGAACCTGCGTTTCCGCGAGACGTCTCTGGTATTTAAAGTGGCGGAGACGGCGGCCGAGGAAGAGGTGAAGAAGATGTGCCGCTACCAGTACCCCAACATGTGCAAGAGCATGGGGGACTTCAGCCTCACCATCACCGAGGGAGAGTTCACCGACTCCGAGATCATGGTCATGCTCGGGGAGAACGGTGAGAGAGGGTTGTATGGTGTACAAATCGCAGAAGTAGCTCATGTGTATTATAAAAAAAACAGACACTGCAGGGCACCAGATAATAAATAAATAAATATATAATTATTAATATTTGATATGTATATGTATGAATAATCCTAATTTTGGGAAAATCCTCAACGAGACAGAGTTCACAGTCCAATACAGTGGAAAACAGCTGTGAGACAAAATGGTGTCCGGGATTCCGATTTTAATGGCGCAGAGACAACACTGTTACATTTGACACGTGTGAGATTCATCTCCTTAGATGTGATTATAGTTTTTGGCCCCATGATGGCAGTGTGGGGAAAGGGGACAGAGATCTAGCCAAGTGGATTGGTATGATTTACATTGTATATTAGTGTTAAAGGCGTATAAGACTCACTTTGTCGAAGTTAAGAACAAATCTGACTTATGAACGTGCTCTTGGAACACATCTCGTTTGTAAGTAGGGGACGACCTGTATAGTAAAATAATCTCTCTTTCTCTCTCTTCAGGTACTGGGAAAACCACGTTCATCAGACTGCTGGCTGGCAGCCTGAAACCTGACGGAGGAGGTAACACACACACACACACACACACACACACACAGTAGAACAGGATGTATTATTTCAAACTGCAGAAACAGCAATGGATTACCGGAACATTCTTCATCGTGAATAAGATGAAATGTTCCTTTCTTCCCTTCATTCATTGTGTGTGTGTGTGTGCGCGCGCTCGTGCTTTCTAGGTGATGTACCACTTCTGAACGTGAGTTACAAGCCCCAGAAGATCAGTCCTAAGTTCAAAGTAAGTCTAATGCACACACACACATGCAACCTGTTTAACTGTGTGTGTATCGTAACACGTGTGTGTGTGTGTTTTAGGGCAGTGTCCGTGCCTTGCTCCACGACAAGATCCGAGACGCGTACACACACCCCCAGTTCGTCACTGATGTGATGAAGCCGATGCAGATCGAGAGCATCATCGACCAGGACGTGAGTCGGTGCACAGACGTCTCTCTCACTTCCTGTTCAGAGACACACACACTAGTGTTCCTAACCTCTGTGTGTGTGTGTGTGTGTGTGTGTAGGTTCAGAATCTCTCTGGTGGTGAGCTGCAGCGCGTGGCGTTGGCTCTGTGTTTGGGGAAACCCGCTGACGTGTACCTGATCGACGAGCCGTCGGCGTACCTGGACTCGGAGCAGCGTCTCATGGCTGCACGCGTCATCAAACGGTAACCCATGACGACCGGGATCAGCTCACGTCCTGCGTCCTGATTGGCTGGTTTATGTCGGCACTTGGGCTGCACAATATAGTTATATAGTTATCGCGATAATGGTATACGCCATATCTGTATCGCAAAGAGTTGCGATAAATGAAATTTTATTTATGTGCCAAACATTTGTGTGTCCAAATTTGACCAATCAGATGTGCCCTTACTATGTTTATACCCGCGTATATCTTTATACTTAATTCTGTCGCGAACTAACCCGGGATGATCAGAAGCCGTTAGCCTTTTGTAGCGTGGACGGTGGAAGCAAGCGAGTAGGCAGGATAACCACGCGAATTAGTCACATGACTCTCACAGAAGGGGAGCAACGGAAAAACACACATTTAACCCGCGTCCTATAAACACACACTCGAATCAGAAAGTGAGGACTCACGACATGGACGGACTCAATGATGTGATGCGCCATCTTGTTTCCTTTTATGCTTCCTGTGTTGTGACCGTACTACTTCGCGGACAAATTTTTGTTTAATGATTTTTTATTTTAAAAAACAAAAAAAACAGGCAAGCCAAAGAGAATATTTAGTTTAAAAGATGCTCTTGTTGTAAGACACTATTGATGAGTGTTACACGGTTACATGTAAATAAACAGTAATGTTTGAAAGTAATTCATATTGTGTTGGCAGGTTTATAGTAACAGCAAACCAGAAGTCAGAATATCTGCTGAGGGGTTTAAGTCATTCATAGTGTTTTGAAGTCTAAATATTTGCAACGTCCTTGACATATAGTTTCTTTTTAGCCTGAATTAGATTTAATTACATCAGACGAATATCTATTACCTGTTTATTTTAGTATCATCATTACATATAAATAAATAATAAAAAAAATAGGCAATAATAATAATAAAAAAATGCATTTCTCTAGGGAAATGTTATATCGCAAGAAATATCGTTATCGCAATATTCAACAACAATATCGCATATTTTCCTAAATTAGTCGGCACACGCTCCATCCGATACTGACTATAGAATCGATAGATTTTAATAATTTTCTATACAGTATGTGTGTGTGTGTGTGTGTGTGTGTGTGTGTGTGTGTGTATATAGAAATGTATAAACACATTCACGAGCACGTTATGGTTTCCATAGTAACAGACCGGTGATGTGATTGTCCCACTCGATTGGTTCTCTCTCTCCAGATTAAAAAGATGCATGCGTGTTAAGTTTTGCCGAAAACGGGTGGTTTTATCCTCCACTGTATCTCTGGAACATTTTTAGGTTTTAAGCTCCATATTAATCCGTCTGTCATTTATTATCATAATTTCCCCTCAGATTCATCCTGCACGCAAAGAAGACGGCTTTCGTGGTGGAGCACGACTTCATCATGGCCACGTACCTGGCGGACCGTGTCATCGTGTTCGACGGCATTCCCTCCAGAAACACCTGCGCCAACACGTAGGGACAAAACCCTCTGTCTCTCACACACCAGGGGAATACTTTATACATTTAATACAGTGTATAATAACCTGTGTGTGTGTGTGTGTGTGTGACAGGCCACAGAATCTGCTGGCTGGCATGAATAAGTTCCTGGCACAGCTGGAGATCACCTTCAGAAGAGATCCGAATAACTTCAGACCAAGAATCAACAAACTCAACTCCATCAAGGTACACGAGACCATTAAAACATGAACACTGGTTCGTGAGACTCGTCAGGGAAAAACACGTTAACAGTTGGTTAGGGAGCAGAAAGATTTAAGACTTGAGTGATTGGAAAAAGGTCATGTGACCTATTGAGTCCCAGAGTGATGGGCGTGTCGGGGGAAGAAGGGGCGACGCCCCCATCATGCATAGTGTCCACTGTACGAGCCTCTCGAGCCTCTGTGTTGTGATCTGGGGTTGATTCAGTCGCTCAGGTCGAGACTCAGCAACGTTATGTGGAAATAAAATAGTCAGCTGACCACCTGAATGTACTGAATCAAACATAACGCGTGTTTCGGGTTTGTTAAAGCTTGTATTATACGGCGGTACCTCGGGAAATACGGATCCCCGCCTCGAGTATTTTTACATTAAGAACTGAAACTTGTATTTTTCAGAACATGGTATTAATGAATCTTGTCTTTTGTTCTCGTTCTCCTCCTCAGGATGTGGATCAAAAGAAAACCGGCAACTACTTTTTCCTGGATGACTGAATCATCCATTCCTGAAATACAACTAAAATCCCCAGAAAAATGTTTTGGTCCCGCTCCATCGGGCCACGCCCCTCCCGACTCGCCCCATCATCCAGGAAGGTCGTTTACTTTCAACACTGACACAAGCAGTCGCTGCCATTTTCGACAGGGTTTAATTCGTCCTCCTTTCCGTCCCTTTCATCGCCACTGATCCTCTACACAGACCCGGACGCTGAACAGGGGGCGGAGCCACACGTCCCGTCTGTATAGAGGACCGAGATGAAGCGGAAGAGAAGAGGACACGGTTGAGGAAAGGAAGAAGAAAGTATAACTGGGACCGAGACGAGACTTGTTTGTTTATCGGGTGACCAATAATAAATCTTATCACCGTTTTTGTTTTTTTTTTCTTCCCTTTTTTCTGGTCATGAAGTGAGAGAGAGAAACATGCGCCAAACAACTGTGTATAGTTTGATTAAAATATTTTAATCATTATGCCATGATACATCTTATTAAATAATCAGTTTACCGTGTGTGTGTGTGGTTTGAAAATGACGCTTTAAGCCTTTATTCGAGCCCTGGATCAAATTCAAACAAACTGATCTGAATATTTAAGACTTTGAGAGCTTGTCGGAAAACTCCTGTTAATATTAGAGATACGAGGAGTCTGTGAATACGGGAACATCTCAATTAATGAAAACACAAAATTCAGTGTAGAATTTAGAATATTGTAATCACTAATCAACATGGGGCCAATCAGAAGCCTAGAACAAAACGCCTGTTACGCTTTGAAGAAGTCAGACGGATCTCGTCCGAAACCGCTGTCTGCTTCTATATACTGTACAAAACTATGAAGACCGTGAGCATAGTAGAACATTCAGGTACCTGTATTCAATAACAATGTGTAACTGTGTATATACTCGCATGTAAAAATGTCCAGTAAGCAACGTTAACACGGTTATTAGTTTCCGCAAGTTCACCATTGCACAAAATATCCTCAAACAAATGAATTTTGGAAGAAATCTTCACTTTGGACTGAGTTTTCCAAAAGCTCCGTTTTCAACGACCAAAACAGCTTTTGTGTGTAGACGAAAAGCGAAAACCACAGAGAAAAATAAGTTTTTTAAAATAACCGGCTACGTGTGGACACGGCCTTGGTTTGGTTCAGTAGGCTACACAATCAAGGGGAAGGACGGCTTACCTGAAGGTTGTCTAGAAGACGATCATTGATACCCTGAACATAAGAGAAGTAAAAAAATCTCCAAACCTCACTGTTCGAGAACTGCATCAGAGTGGCATCTTTGGAGTCACAAAGTCTCCATAACAGCCATCAGGCGCCATTTACATGCCAACAAGCTGTTCGGGAGGCAAGCAAGGAAAGTTCACACCTGCAAACTATAAACATCAGGCCCCGTATTCATAAAGCTTCAGAATTCAGAACTCTCTGAGCTCCTCCTATCTTAGCTTAAAAATTTCCACAAAGTTCTTACATTGAGTTTTTATATTTATTTATCAAACTGATTTTATTACTTGTGATCCATTTCAGATTGAATGGAGCAAAATGGCTCAGCTTTTACCAGTTTACATGATTTACAGGACCGTGTGTTTCAGTTGCACGTAAAACAACAGATGAGGATGTGGAAAAGTACCTCATGCCTCGTCCCCCAAAGTGTTGGCAAAAGGGTGTTGTACAAAGTATGAACATCAGCGGTGCCAATAATTGTGGCACATGATTTAATGTAAAAAAATATATATATATTTTTTTGCATTGTGGTTATATATTGTTTTTAAAAAAATAATTCATTAGAAGCCCAAGAACATCTTAACCAGGGGTGCCAATAATTGTGGAGGGCACTGTATCAGTCTGTGTGTAATGAATACATGAAGCTTCACACATGAATTACTGAAATAAATGAGATATTATGGAATATTATTTATTTATATTAAATATTTCCATGATATTCTAATTTATTGAGAAGCACCTGTAACTATGACAGACAAACAAACTCAGTCATCTTCTATACCGTTTTATCTTGCATTCAGGGTCACAGGGGGTGGAGCCTATCCCAAGAGACGAGGCGGGGTGCACGCTGGACAGGGTGCCAATCCATCACAGGGCACGCACACACACACACACACGTCTTTGGACTGTGGGAGGAAACCGGAGTACCCGGAGGAAACCCACCAAGCACGGGGAGAACATGCAAACTCCATGCACACAGAGACGGGAATCGAACCCGGACCCTGGAGGTGCATTATACCAATAAACAAACAACAAAAAAATAATTAATCATAGAAAACTTGTGAGGAAAACATCTCTTTATTTAAGTATCAAAAGTTGCATCCAGTTTCATCTTTGGTTGAGGATAAACATAGGCACTCGATTTAAAATCCTCCTCACACACGTTCTATAGAAGGCACACTCATCAACTTTCATCACAAGTGCATAAACAAACCCGGGGAAATAAAGTCTAAGGCACTAAAACGAGAACCATCATCAACGTCAAACCTTTTTACATTACAGAGCTTAAAGAGAGAGAGGGATGAAGTCATCAGGCTATATTTCACACAACATGTCCTACACATCTGTTTCCTGACCCGTGTGAGGTTCGGAAATGAAAGTGCACAAAGCGATAGTTCTAACCTACGATCACATGTCGCGAGGTCAGAGATGAGGAGAGTGTACGGACAGTAGCGTTGACATTCCTCGCGCAAAAGTTATAAAAACAAAGCATGAAGTCGTAAACTAAATTCGTATGTCCTTAAAAGGAGTCATTCAGCCACAAACGCGCCAAATGACACGGATTTACAACGCTCGCCCTGAATGTAGCCCATTAACCTGAAAGAGAGTTTGCTTTCATAGTTTGTGCTAAAGCTAACGAGGAATCAAATCTGCTAAAAATCAGTAAATATAAATAAATACACGAGCATGTATTCTGTTTCTAAACTTTAAGAAGGTAGAAAGCTAGATGTTCCTTAACATTCCAGTGTTCCGCTACCAGGTGGGATTTAATGCATGTTGTTTCTAGATACAGGACGGAATTTTAGATGTGATTTAACGCCAGAAAAAAAACCCAAAACAAACCAACCTTATATACAGGGGGAAAAAAAAGGTTATTGCACCCCTCGCCATCTGTTGAAGATCCCATTCCACTAGGTTGTGGACGAGGGGCTTTGGGAAGCCTTAATCTTCAGACTTTAACAAACTTAATACACCATGTCTTCATGGTGATGTGGATCTCACAGGAGCGCCGTAGCGCTTCAACAACACTCAGTTACCACTAGGGGGCAGCATCATGGTTAGGTGCCCACAAACATTACGATTTTACTAGACTTGGTGTGGTGGTGTTTTTTTACCTTCTTGCCAGAGTCACACCAAACGCTATTTCATCTGCATTCCTGATGACGTCAAATCTTATCTGATGAGCAAGATAGATTAGACTAGTTAGTTAGCCGGCGTTAGCGAGGTCTGGTTAGAGTGCACGTTTTTAGCCATTTCCTTAAAAAAAAAAAATTTTTTTTTTTTAAAAGGGCATCAAGCAAACACGGGACACTGTTTTAGCTAATGGACTACATTCGAAAGGAGGGAAATTGTCTATTTTTGTTTTTTTTTCCCTGCATCACTCCTTCACAAGTAAACAACGATACATAAAAATTCACAACAAAAATCTACAGTAAAGATATACATGTTTGTTTTCCAACGCAGGATCTTAGAGTTAAGTCGTGAATGCACGCATGTCTAAAGTTCACACAAACAGTAAACAGAAGCGGGATTCAGGTGCAGTCTCGAGCGTCACGTTGACGTGCTCAGCGAGATGAACGTGGCGTGTTTAGTGCAGTCCAGGTGGTGTTCGTCCCCGTATTCCACCGTTCTTGGAGAAAAATCAGCAACAGCTCTTCAAACTTTTATTACCTTTAATAGACACCAGAACGTATAAATACAGAGCGGGAACACGCCTTTCTGGGAACAAACAGCAGCGGGGGAAAAAAAAAAATCTTTTAAATTAGAAAAAAGAAAGTTTTTAAAAACGTAACACCATGAACACCCAATTCCAAGAGGATTGACATCAAAAACAAACAACTGATTGTCAGCTTTCGGGTGCAGGTGTGAACTGCCTGCTCGGGTATCCTGTCGCTTTGGTGTTATTGTAGCCCCGCCCTCTGCTCCTTCCACCATACCCTCTATAGTAAGGGAACTGGCCATCCTGTCTTCCGTATCCTGCATACTCTCGCCTTCCACGTTGACCACGCCCCCTGTATCCTCCTCGCTCATCCTGGCCACGCCTGAACCCGGATTTGTAGTAGCTCCGCCCGGTCTTTAGATCTGCGTCACTAAACTCCGCCTTCTCAGACTGCCATTCTTCTACGAAATCACTCCCCTTCTCTTGTCTGTTACCGTTGGCCAGATCCGCCCCTTCACTCGGCACACCACCTTGAGCGACACTGCTGTGCTGCATCTCCATGGTAACAGGGACAGCCCCTGGCGTGATGTCTCCACCCTCTGAATGTTGACAAAACTGTTTTTCTACAAGTGGCATCAAACCCCTTTGACCCCCCTCAATTACTGGTAGCACTGTCGGCATGGGGAGCTCCGTCCCATAATGTCCGGGATGAGTTACAGAAAAATGCTGAGACCCTACAGAGTGAGGGGGTGCAGAATACTGTTGTGGTGGACCAGCAGGGGGCACTGGGTGCATACCTGCATAGACGTTATGGTGGGAGGCACCAGGCAAGGGCAAGGGCATCTGCATGGGCAGTGAATGATGGCCGAACAGCCCAACTTCTAACGGAGAAGGGGTGCGGACCATGCCCCTTACATCAAATTGACTAAAAGGAGTGCTCCCTGCAGGAGGTGGGTTGGGGGAAGGAAAAATTGGCCTAGAGTTGTTGTCTGGTTGCCAGGATACTGGAGCAGAAGAGACTTTGAACTGCATGTGTTGGTAGGCCTGAACCAGTGGTGCCAGGTAGGTAACTGGAGCCAACATCTGATACATGTACGCCTGTAGCCAAAATAAAACAAGTATAGGCTTCAACTGATTATCAAGTGGATTGCGAATTGTTAAACAGGTTAATTTATGCAATACTATAATAATAATAATAAAAAATCAAACTGTGTACAGGTGAACATATACAACTATATTATAATCAAATAGCCGTACCTTAAGACCAAGATTAAAGAAGAATCTAAGGACACTTGTATCTGCAAACAACAAAAAATGTTTTGGAGTCAAGAAGTGGAAGTAGAAGTGATTGTTCATAAACCCTCATCCATTGACAAGATGTGCACACTTATAAATCATTCGTTCTCTTCCCCATAAGAGAACAGTTAAAAAATAAAATAAAATAAAAATAGAATTTCGGCACCAAATATGCTACTTGACTAAAAATAAGTCAAGTACTTTTCCGTCACTGCAGAAGCAACAGGCAAGGGGGTGGAGTCAGACCTGATCAAGCTGGAACCAAGTCTTGTACAATGTCTTGAGTGTTGGGTTTACAGAAACCGCAGACCAAGTCCAGTTCCACCCCCTGGACTTTTGATTCTGAAGGTGAGGACTATCTCAAGTAAGTAGAACCAGTGGACTGACAGTTTTGCTTAAAAGATATTACTTATCTCCCTCCAACCTCCAACTATTGTGCAGCAGTAAATATAAACATCATACAGGTGGGCGTATTTGCAGTTGCGCAACTTGTCAGGGACCGAAATTTTGAGGTCTTTACGTGGAAAAGGGGTCGTCAGTAAAGCAGATGAGAAAGATGGTACCGTTTGGCAGGTCTTTGCCGGTAGTGTTGTAGGAAAAAGGAGGGAGTGGGACAGCTTCACCCTTTTCGTTCTGGGGAAAACCGGGGTAAAACATGTCTTGGCAAATCTGTTGAACTGAGAAAGGGTGCTGGGATGGGACATCAGGCACCAAGGCACCGCCGGAACCTGCAGAAATAAAAAATGTAACCTCAATACTAGGGTGTGATGGATTTTTAACAGCGATTAAAAAAGGACTTGTGTGATCTTACCTGCAACGGGTGAGACTGCCGGATCACACAGGTAGGGTTGAGGGGCATGAGGGAAAGGTGGAGTTGGGGCAGTAGGAGGAAGACAGGGATCTGGCATGAGGGCAGATGTATTTGGAGAAAAGGATGGCATAGGGGCTGGATACGGAGGGTAGGGTGGATAAGGCAGGTGAGTACCAAAACCAATATGGTAGGGGGGAGCAAGAGAAGGTGCTGGTTGAGCAGGAGGGGTAATGGAGTGGGAGACATGGATATGAGTGGGTACATCAGCTGAGTCTGGCTGCTCGGATGCCGTCTGCTCAGGAGGATTATTTGAGGCAGCAGAAAGTTCTGTTGAACCAGGCACTTCTGTGTCAGAAGGAATCTGAGTTGGGGCAGGACTCTGGGTGGTTACTGAGGTAGTCTGGGAAATGGTATGGGTAAGTGACGAAGAAGATTGAGTAGAAGAAGGGAAAGATACTGGGGTTGATATAGGGTTAGGGGCAGGTGCACATGGAGATACAGGTATTGTGGTTGGTTGAGAAGGAATAGGAGGGATAATAGCTTCTGGAACCAAGCTCAGTGTCACAGGGGTAGTTACTGCTGCAGGCCGATCCGAGACGTGGGACTGAATTGTTTGAGACATGTTCTGGGGTACTGAGGTTGTCGTCACAGGGCTGGTTTTGGGCATAGTTAGACACTGAGTGGGGGTACTCTTAAAGGATATCGGGGTATTTAAAGATGTGGTAGGCATGGGGAGAGACTGCGGTTGGGCAAGATCAGTCTGAGAGGATACCGAAATCACTCCAGATGGCTTAAGGGTAGCTTGAGATTTGACAGGGGTATTTTCAAAGAGAACTATGGGTCTTGTAGGTGGAGCAGGGGCTGTTGGAGTCTGCATGGCAGTAGTCTGGGAAGAATCTGGAGGTCTTGAAGATGGAGCAGGTGGAGACCGGATGGGGGTAATCTGGATAGAATCCAGGGGTTTGGTCGATGGAGCGGATGCAACTGGAGACTGGATGAGGGTAGTCTGGATAGAATCCAGGGGTTTTGTCGATGCAGCTGAGGCAGCTAAAGACTGAATGGGAGTAGTCTTGATAGAATCCATGGGTTTTGTAGATGGAGCAGAGGCAGCTGGAGACTGGACGGGGGTAGTCTGGGAAGAATCCAGAGGTTTTACAGATGGAGTAGAGGCAGTTGGAGACTGCACATGGGTAGTCTGAGAAGAAACAAGGGGTCTTGAAGATGGAGCAGGGGCTGTTTGAGATTGCATAGGGGGAATACGAGCAGATATAGATGATGATGATTTATAGGGAACTCGGGCAAGTGGTGTTTTAGAGCCAGGGGTAGCTTTTGTCAATTTTGGATTTGAAGGAACAGGTAAGGTAGACGGACTAGACTGAATTGGGTTGAGCTCTTCTTTCGGGGCAGGAGATATTCTTTGGTCTTGATCCACTGAACTTTTTTTCTGGAGGACGTTACAGAGAATAAAACATGGGTATTAAACTACACAACAGTACACAAGTGCAGTACACATGTAACTCTGGGCATTTCAGAAAACTTACTGTTTGTTTTCCTCTTTCTGCCTTGTGACTAGAGTTCAAAGATTGCTCTTTGGTATCTGAAACAAATAATAAATAATCAAAACTTCCAGGACGATTCTTATTTAAAAACAAAAATCTATTCACTTGACCCACCTGTGGCGACTTTCTTTCTGGTTCCTTTCTTTTCAGGTCTTCTACTCCCCTCAATACTAGCAGCCTAAACACACGGACACACACACATCGGTACATCAGAAACGGTATGGGTACAGAAATGTTTCAAGACACATCAGGAAGACTCAATAACGTCTCAGTCAGTTCACTCAGTGGCATTAAACGTTAAACTTTCACCCTCAGAACTGATCGTGTATAAAACAAAAGTAAATGTGCTTTAAAAAGTTTTACCTGCGCACTCGCCTCGAGCGACGGGAAATTCTCCTCATCTTTGTTCAGGAGCTCCAGCAGCGCCTGGTCGTCTACCCCTAGCGGTGACGCACCACACCCACCTGTACCTGGATCACTCCTCCTGCACACATTCACAGTTCCTGTAATATCTGTGCGCATATACGAGTTCACATGTGTGTGTGTGTGTGTGTGTGTGTGTGCACAATAAGGTTAAAACACACCTGCTGCTTCCATTTTTTCCCAGTGACTGAGACTCTATGGTGGACTGCGGAGAACCATGTGACATCGACCTCATGGGCTTCCTCCCATGTCTTGAGTCGCGCTCTGAAATCAGAAATATGTCAAAATGTTTTCAGCTTCCTTTCGATTGCATGAATATTAAAAAAAAAAAGAAATAGCCGGAAGTGAAAGTGAAGAATTTATAAAAGGATGATACAGGGCTACAGCTGAAATTTTCAGCATATGAGTGACAGAACCGGACCGCTGGACTGTTTGCGTCAGTAGAAAGCCAAGCTAAGTGAGTTTCCTTTTTTATTTTTTGCATTTTGTGTAAGATTTAGTAAAGACAGCACCAGGCGTCCGGAGAATCTTATCAAGGACGGTAACAAGAAAACAAACGAGCCGCTTTCAGTTTGGTTTTTAAAGCAGCCGAGAGGAATCATAAATTAAGGTTAAGTGAGGTTTAATATCTATTTATTTCATATTTTACTTCATTTACACGTCTTTTCTAAATGTTGGGATTGTTTGAATTTGCAAAAATATGATTATAGTGTTGGAAATTGTTAATATTGGTAATATTTTTGGGTGTCTGGAACAGATTATCTACATTTACATTATTTCCTATGAGACAAATGCGTTTCACAATACAACATTTCACCTTAAGAACTTTGTATGCCGACTTCCGGTTAGCAGCCACATGGAGTAGGACGTGTTGGTTAGGTGCTCCGACAGTTTCGAATTTCTTCACTCCCTTACTCGTCTCTAAATGTTAAATTAAAATCTTAGTTGACAATAACTTTATACTCTACCCCACGGTTATATGTTTTTTCATTTGCGATGGCTACCAGGAGTGTTAAAGCCGTGAAAAAGGACGACACTGCGACCCCTCTAACAGTCGAGGCTATCTCTGCGCTGTTAGAGCAACACCGTGATTCGTTAGCGGCGGAGTTTAAATCATCGTTTAGTTTATTAGAAATTAAACTGGACCAGATTCAGGCCCAAGTAGCGGACCATGGACAGCGCTTACCGTCATTAGAACTCGCTACAGACGACCTGAGTCAGCGTGTGACGGAGCTGGAGAACATCTGCTCCGGACTTCGGGAAAACAACTTAAAGTTAACGTCCAGGGTTGTAGACTTAGAAGGCCGGAGCAGGAGACAAAACCTGCGTGTCCTGGGTCTCCCGGAAGGTACTGAAGGTGGACTCCCTACCGAGTTCTTCTCCAAGTTTCTGTGCGAGGTGTTTGGGACTGAAACACTGCCTTCCCCGCCGGAGATTGACCGAGCCCACCGAATACCTGCATCTAAACCCGCTTCAGGACAGAGACCTCGGCCCGTCATTCTCCGCGTGCACCGGAGCCAGGTGAAAGATCTTCTGATTCGGGAGGCTCGGCGGAGAGGGAAGCTGGAATACCGCGGTCAGCAGCTCCGCATAGTGGAAGACTACACTCCCGAAGTTTTAAACCAGCGAGCCGAGTATAGAGGAGTGATGTCGGAGTTATACAGCCGTGGACTCCGGCCTTCTCTCCTGTATCCAGCGCGGCTCCGGATCACTCTGTCTACCGGACAGAAGAAGTGGCTCCGCTCGGTAGAAGAGGCGCAGAAACACATAGACAGTCTGCCGAAACCTACGTAGTGCACTGTATTATTATTATTATTATTATTATTTTAATACGTGATACTACAGTTCTCAGGAAAGTACCATTTTTAACCTAAAATCTGGCCATGTTTACGTCTTTCCCGGTAAGAGTGTTGTGTTAAACTTGTGAAGGGGTTATTATTATTATTTTTATATTACTATTTTTTCTATTTTTAATCACGTGTGATTTACGTTTGTATATTTAGAGTTACAATGCGACGTGGGGGGAGGGGTGGTGGTGGTGTGTTTTTCTCTCATTGAGAGATTTCAGTATTGGAGTGTGGAAATGTTTTATTTATATATTTAATTATTAGTTTCTGTAAGTTGTGTCGGAGCAGAAGATGGGGTGGTTAGCGGCAGGAGGATTTGTTGGGTGGGAGATGGAGGAATGGAAGAGCTTGCTGCTGTGTTTGTTAGCAGCTATCTTTGTTTGTTGGGGTGTAGTGGGGTGTGTGGGGGAGGGGTGTGGGGGGCAGGGGTGTGGGGGGGGAGGGGTGGGGGATCTCCAAAGCCAGTATTGTGTTAGTTCTTTGTATACTGTGTATTTTTAACACGTTGTTCTGTGTTTTACACTTTAAGGCTGACGTTAGGCATCTTATTCATGTTTATCTACCTGCATTTTCTCTCAGGGAGAATGAATAGTTCTTTAAACTTTGTGAGCTGGAATGTTAAGGGTTTAAACCATCCGGTGAAGAGAAGGAAGGTGCTCTCACACCTTAAACAACTTAACACTGCAATCGCATTTTTACAAGAAACTCACATTCGCAGTTCTGATAATTCTCGCCTTGTGTCACGTTGGGGTGGGCAGCACTACCACTCAACCTTTCAGGCCAAAGCTAGGGGTGTCTCGATTCTCATTAACCCAAACATCTCTTTTGAGCATCATAATGTTATTACGGATATACAAGGTCGTTATATCATTGTTTCAGGGAAGTTATTTAATACTAATGTAGTGTTGGCTAATTTATATGCCCCTAATTATGACGATGTCTCCTTCTTTGAACATTTTTTCTCTCTTCTACCTGATCTGAGCTCATACTCTCTCATATTAGGGGGAGACTTTAACTGCTGTTTAGATCCATCACTTGACAGGTCATCTCCCAATCCTATACCTCTGAGTAAATCCGCTACGCTACTTCAGTCCTATCTCTGCAGCTTTGGTATCTCTGACATATGGCGCTTCCTTAATTCAAAAAAGAGAGAATACTCCTTTTTCTCACATGTTCATCATACTTTCTCCAGAATTGATTATTTCTTTATAGATAATCAACTGATCCCAATGGTTACTTCTTGTGCTTATCAGAGCATTGTGATATCAGATCATGCTCCAGTTGTTATGTCTATAAAACTCCCCGATCTCCCTCAAGTTACTAAACATTGGCGCTTTAATTCATCGTTGCTGATGGAGGACGATTTTGTAAAATTTATGGAAGACCAGATCGTTTTTTTCTTCACCACAAATGAAACACCTGAAGTGTCACGTTTGGTTGTTTGGGATGCTCTGAAAGCCTACCTCAGGGGACAGATAATTTCATACACTGCAAATATGAAAAGGAAGGCATATAAAGAACGAAAAGATTTGACCAACCAAATTAAAGAAATTGACCAGCAGTATGCTCTATTTAAAAACCCCGATCTCTATAAAAAACGCGTAGAAGTGCAAACTAAGTTTGAACTTATTTCAACGCATGTAATTGAACGGCAATTATTAAAGAGTAGGAGCCAATTTTACATTCATGGTGACAAATCTGGGAAACTTTTAGCTAATCAGTTAAAAGGATTTAGAGCACAGCAACAAATTACGAAAATTCGGATGGAGGATGGTACCATCACTACGGACCATTCTAAAATTAATGATGCATTCAGGAATTTTTATTCTCGATTATATACTTCTGAGTTCCCAAAGGACCATAGTGCAGTTGAGAATTTCTTGACTCAACTAAATATCCCAACACTGTCCCCTGATTCTAGATTAAGATTAGAAGAGCCCATATCACAAGAGGAAATCAGTTCAGCTATCTCCTCATTGCAATCTGGTAAGTCCCCGGGTCCTGACGGGTTCCCTGCAGAGTTTTTTAAATCATTCTCCTCATACCTTGCACCACAACTAGCTTTGGTTCTATCTGAATCTTTCAAGCAAGGTAAGATGCCTGCGTCATTTAATGAGGCTCGCATCACCCTCATAGCAAAGAAGGATAAGGACCCAACAGAGT
The DNA here is from genome assembly GCA_030522415.1 of Channallabes apus. Taxonomy (NCBI): domain Eukaryota; kingdom Metazoa; phylum Chordata; class Actinopteri; order Siluriformes; family Clariidae; genus Channallabes; species Channallabes apus. The sequence goes on along the minus strand of CM060117.1, from coordinate 24,205,809 downwards.
GCTCCTCATATAGACCAATCTCTCTTCTTAATGTGGATGTTAAAATCCTTGCTAAAGTCTTGGCTCGTAGATTAGAGAATGTTCTACCCTCAATTATATCTGAGGACCAGACCGGTTTTGTTAAAAATCGTTATTCTTACTTTAACATTCGACGCCTTATGGATATCTTGTACACACCATCAGAGGAGACCCCTGAGTGTGTCCTTTCTTTGGATGCTGAAAAGGCTTTTGATCGTGTGGAATGGGAGTATTTATTCAGGGCTTTAGAAAAATTCAATTTTGGTCCAAGTTTTATCACTTGGGTTAAATTATTATATTTAAGCCCTACTGCCTCAGTTCTGACAAATGCTCAACAGTCTCAACCACTCAGTCTTCAGCGGGGAACTCGTCAGGGATGTCCCCTTAGCCCATTGCTCTTTAACCTCGCCATTGAGCCACTAGCAATTGCATTCCGAAGCTGTAGAGATATATCTGGGATTTGGAGGCAGGGAGAAGAACATAAAGTTTCCCTTTATGCAGATGATCTTCTACTTTTTTTATCGAATCCAGTCTCCTCTCTGCCACCTGTGCTGTCATTGCTCAGGGAATTTAGCTATTTTTCAGGATATAAATTAAATTTGCACAAAAGTGAACTTTTTCTGCTAGATAATACAGCAGTAACAACTGGTATGCACAATTTCCCATTCAACATTGTGAAAAATCAGTTTACCTATCTTGGTATTACAATCACAAGGAAACATAAACACCTCTTTAAAGAAAATTTTATTAGGTTGTTGAACCAAACAAGAAAGGACTTGGGACGATGGTCACCACTTTCCATGTCCCTGGTGGGCCGCATTAATGCCATTAAAATGAGTATTCTCCCTAAATTTTTATATCTCTTTCAGTCTGTACCTGTTTTTATTCCCAAATCTTACTTTGGCGCGTTAGACTCAATTATATCTTCTTACCTTTGGAAAGGTAAACATCCACGATTGAATAAGTCCCTACTTCAAAGATCTAAAAGAGACGGTGGCATGGCTCTACCTAATTTTCGTTTCTACTACTGGGCAGCAAACATTCGATCTGTCATCTTTTGGTCATATTTTCATAACCAACCTAATCGGCCTGCCTGGGTGGAAATGGAGATAAAGTCTGTCAAAAATCTCTCTGTCTCTGCACTCCTTGGATCTGCTCTCCCCATCCCCTCAATTAAATTAATCAATAACTCAGTAGTGGTGCATACCTTGAGAGTGTGGGCTCAGTTCAGAAAGCACAGCGGCCTTCTGGGCTTTTCTCTGTCCAGTCCTATCGTCTCTAACCATCTCTTCCAACCTTCTTTACATGACTCAGTGTTTCAGGAATGGTACAATAAGGGCATCAAGCTTTGCAAAAACCTGTTCGTTGACCATAAGTTTGCATCATTTGAACAGCTTTCCGAAAGGTTTAACTTACCCAATTCTCATTTTTTCAGATATCTGCAAGTAAGACACTTCATTCGCTCTTTAATACCAAATTTCCCTGAGGCTCCTGCTGCAAACATTCTAGATAACCTCCTCTGTTTGTCTCCGCTGCGTAAAGGCCTAATATCCACTATTTATGGTGGATTGATGGCTTCGAGTCACACCCCTCTGTGTAAAATTAAAACTGCTTGGGAGAACGATTTAAATCTGTCACTATCAGATGATACTTGGAATTCTATTCTTAAACTTATCAACTCAACCTCCTTATGTGCCCGCCACTCTTTATTACAGTTTAAGGTCGTACACAGGGCTCATTTCTCTAAACTTAAACTCTCCCGTTTCTACCCAGACATTGATCCTTGCTGTAATAAATGTAAAAGCGGAGAGGCGTCTCTTATTCATATGTACTGGACATGCCCGAATTTGGAAAAATTCTGGAGGGATGTTTTTAAGACCCTGTCCTTCATATTGAATTGCAATCTTGAACCAGACCCTCTGATTGCTCTTTTTGGTGTCACTGGAGAAGAGGGTAAGAGTCTAAGTCCAGCCAAAAAGAGATTGTTATCTTTTGCGACACTCCTGGCCAGGCGTTCTCTTTTATTCAAGTGGAAGGATGCCACGTCACCCACTCACGCCCAGTGGCTCAGAGATATTATGTCCTGTCTGTCCCTGGAGAAGATTCATTACTCAATTCAGTACTCAGACTTTAAATTTCAACAGGTGTGGGGGCCCTTCCTTCACTTTTCTCATATACATTTATAGTTTGATTCCTGTCTTATTTAATTACTTGTTTGTTTGCTTTCTTTCCCCTTTTTATTCCTCTTTATTTATTTTTTTTTTGCACGTAGAACCAAAAAACTTCCAGCTCCATATTCTTTTTTCTTTTTTGGTTTCTCTCAATGCCTGGCGTTTAGCCTTTCATATCTTTGTAAAACTGGCTTGGAGTCGGGGAGGGACGGGGTGGGTGTTATAGGGTTTATAAGGGGATTATAAAACTTGCATTAAAATATTACATGTTTACCCTGTTTTATCCCTGTTAAAATCAATAAAAATATTGTTGAAAAAAAAAAAAAAAAGAACTTTGTATGCCGAGGTACCTGGTTATATGTTACTGATAAACATGTGACAAATGCTGGGATCATCTGTGTTTGTAGAGACTTGAACACTTTTATAAGATACTCTGACCATCAATCCCAGAGACACTGTAAGCTTGAGAGGGCTGGACGATATCGATATCGCAATAAAGTGTCACAATACGCTGTTTATGATATACTGGGGTAACTTTTATATTATTGTGTTTGCAAATTTGGATCTTTACAGACGGATGGTTCTGGAACATCTGGTACCACTAACGGTCTGTAAACACAGCGGGCCGATTAACACCCACCCGTGTGTCCGTTTGTGCTGGACGCAGGTTGTCTTTTGGTTTTCTCCGTCACTGTAGACCAGGACTCTTCTGAATGAGAGCGCAGATTCCACAGTGGAACACTGTACCTACACACACACACACACACACACACACACAGGTTGATATAACGTACAACTTCTATATTTTCTGCTGAGTAATTGGTATTGGAGTTGACAGGCTTTACTTTTCTCCCAGTTCCTTGATGAAGACTGTGACGGGTCCATCGTCGGCGCTGACGTCCTGAATGTAGGCGCTGTAGAAGCGATCCGTATTGTTCAGCCGCACCTGAGACGCAGAGGGACAGGGAATGTGGGTTGTTGTTTGTTTTTTTTCGTGTTTCAGAGCGAGATGTCCAGTGATCATGTTTGTGGAGTGTGTATTATTGAAATAAAATAATTAATGAAAGGGTGAAGAGACACATTAACTGGCAGCAAGCGCTCCGAGTAAGAGGCAGAAGGTAAAACCAACCGTTAGAGCCGAGTTTGAGAGTGAAACCAGACTCGTGTCATTTTTAAACAGATATCTCAGAGAAAGCCCCGCCTCCTTTATTTATTTTTGTTACACCTACTCAAAATGAGAGAAGGGGAGGGGGGGGGGGTGAGAAAAAGACAGGAAGACAAAGAGTCAATGAGAAAAATAGATTGGAAGGGACAGAGAGAGAGAGCAAAGAAGAAAGAAAAAGAGGAAGCAAAAAAAAAAAAAAAAAGAGTTAAAGAAGAGAAGAGAAAGAAAAAGGGACAAAAGGCAAGAAAGAGTGGGACAGAAAGACAGACAGAGGGGGAAAGAGAAAGCAAAAAACTGTTAGAATGAGAGAGAGAGAGAAAGTGCAATGAAGAGATGAAGAGAAACAGAGAGATACCGCAAAAAGACTAAAGACGGAGAGAAAGTTTTCATAGAAGTGAGAGAAGAAAAAAGAAAGCAAAAATGAGAGGGTTAAAAGGGGGATAAAAGAGAAAGTGAAAATGAGATGTCAGAAAGAGAGAATGCAAAGAAGAAAATGAGAAAAAGAGAGTCAAAAAAGAGAGAGGACAGAGATGAGGTAGAAATAGGAAGATCAGAAAGACAGAGAGAGAGAAACATGAAAAGTACAACAGAGATGGAAAAAAAAAAACAGGTGAAAGAGAGAGAGAGAGAGACAGATAGAACAATACAGGGACAGAGAGATAGATGAGGAGAGAAAGAGGAGAATGAGGATAAGAGAGAGAAAGAAGGATAGCTGTGTATTTTTCCATCAGATGACTCACACACACACACACACACACACACACACACACACCTGACACTTGTCTCCAGATTTGTAGTGCATCCCGGCCGCCATGCAGAAATCCCTCCTCTGCTGAACTGAGACACAACAATAACCGACATCACCGTGTTAATACACGACACCTGTCTCTCTCTCTCTCTCTCTCTCTCTCTCTCTCTCTCTCTAACACTCTACTGCCACATTCAAAACATATTCGACTCTAATGTTTGTTTTGCATAACACATCTCAGTCGACATATTTATTAACATGTCCGCCACACGAGGGCGCTCTGAAACACTGACACAACTCCCGTGTGGAAACTTTTTATTTTTAAACGTAGCCAGTGTTATAGTCTTCTGGTTGCCATGGTTACTTCTAAAAGTTATTTTATTCTTTGCAAATTGAACTCAACATGATGCAACATGTCTTAACTAACACACACACACACACACACACACACCTGGGTTACCTCGTTTTGAGCGCAGCCACACTTCATACTCTACATTCCTGAAGTGGGCGGGGCTCAGGGACTCCTGCACCTTACGAAGCAGGCAGCCACGCCCAATTCCTCTGGCTTGGCCCCGCCCACGACCCTAAGGCGAAAATGACAGGACGAAATTAGGACCATATATGAGGATGCAGATGAAGTGTGTGTGTGTGTGTGTGTGTGTGTGTGTGTTTCCACCTTAGAAGCCGTCTTGTTGTTCACACCGGCTGGCCTGCTTGTAGCTTCACCGGACCTGATAAAGACGTATTAATAAATATTTTATCATTTTTCCTAACTAACGTTATAATGTGGCTACAGGAGAGGCGAGCGGGGAACATCTGGACTCTCTTGGGCTGCTATGTTGTTACAGCAGCCACACACACACACACACACACACACACACAGACACACCAGAAATCCTCTCCCTCGTCCAGGTCGGAGTTCCCGCTGCTCTCTCGCTCCTCCGTTATGATGGTCTCGCTCGGTACTTTCGGCATCCTCAGGCTTGACGTTAACGCACTCCGGTCCACATGGAACACACGCTCGTACAGCAGCTCGTACAGGATTGCTGAAACACACACACACACCCTTTAAGCATCAAATATTTAATTCCTGATGTAACAGATGATCTGGATACGTTACTCACACTGACACACGGCGGCGTTTTCCACAGAGGATGTCTGGTACACGCTGTCGTAATGGTTCCCATTCAGGAAGCAGAGCAGAACCTGGGATTCATGAACAATCAATGGACAATTATCATCATTCAAACCTGCTTAAACGACCTCAAAGCTTTTTAAATCAAATAATAGAAAATACATGCTTGGTGTGAATTCAAAAATCTTTTTTTTTCCAGACAATAGAAATTGATGGACATCAATACACAGATATTTTAAGTAGAAAAGTAAAAAAAAAAAAAAGTTACTGTACTGCTCCCAGAAAAGAAAATTAAACAACAGAAGGAAAAAAAAAAAAAAAAAAAAACAGGTAGTCCCATACTTATGAACGAGTTCCAGGAGCACGTTCGTAAGTCGAATTTGTTCTTAAGTCAGACAAAGTGAGTCTTATACGCTTCTGACACGAATTTACAATGTAAAACATACCAATCACCTAACAATCTCAAAAACCGTAACCGTGTCTAAGGAAATGAATCTCACACACTGAGAAATCACACAGCGTTTCTCTGCGGCTTTAAATCACGAGGGGAATCACGGACACCATTTTGTCTCAGAGCTGTTTTGTTGAGGATTTTCCGAATTTAAGATCATTCCTCATCAGGACAGCTTTACAGGACAGACTTTTTCCCATCATCGCACTCCCGGACTGATTCATTGAAACCGGTGAAGCCGAGTAATTTCTCCCGCATCCCCACACGTACCACATACCAGACTTAAAATTGGTATCTGCTTCATTGCATTGTCTATTTCTATTTTTTGGACCACATCTACGAATGTTTGTAGAACCGCGGTCCGTTCGTATCTGCAGAAATTCATAACTCGAATGTTCGTAAGTCGGGGACTACCTGTACATAAATATCTGTAAACTCCCTTTTAAATTTTAGGCAAAGGTTTAACTTATTGAACTAATTAATCAATGATTTTGTGAATCCATTAAGCTGGAAATGTTTTTTAAAATCCTGTACTGTACGAACCAGTCCTGCACATTTGCATACTTGAATCTGATTGGCAGTCATATTTTATGATGCAATAACACACAAATCATCCTTTCAGGTGTTTAGCTTGAACACTTTGATCTCTCTGTGCACAGATTAATTCGATCATAAAAATAGACTAGGTTTAAGTTAAACAAGACAAGAAATCTTGAAGGAGTTGCTGCGAACCTTGTCGGGGTATCCGTTCTGCGTGATGTTCACTGGAGGCTCCTCGGGATTCTGATAGATGATAAAATCATGCCTGCAAGGAGGATGTGGAAGTGAAGATAAGCGAGGAATAAACCGTGCTGTATCGTGCAGTTATGAAGAAATAAACATCAATGACGTGGTGTGTTAAGGCGGAATTACAGTTACCAACATTGAAGTGCTTTTATTTTTCTTTTACTATTGAATAGTATTTTTTTTACGCTTATATAAACAACCAATAAATAATTTTTAAATCAAGCATTTGTTTTTATCTCTTTTGAGAATAAATAAAACAAAAAACATATCCTGCCAAAAGATTTGTTAACAAATAATAAAAGTTACAGCTTCGCCCCGACACTGGAGACTCCTTCCATAAACAGGTACATAGAGTTACAGAAAGCCTCCCTGAATCAATGCTTAAATTTGTTTATACAGCACACGTCATGGTGAACGAGCGGTTACTGCGGTAACGATAACCAATCAGAACGATTTCGCTCTGAGAATAAGGAATATAAACGACAGGTGAAATCTTCTTACTTATAAAGAACGGACAGAGCGCTTATTTCCACTTGTCCAACCCAGCTCTGGAAAAACACAGAGAAAGAACAAGTTACACTAAATACTTGAGTAGCAGAGATACAGTACGTGTACATGCAGACTTCATAACATCACCGACACTCTGTATTTATGATCCTCGGACAATTCTTTTTTTTTAACAATTCCTGGTTTTTAGTTTATGTGCACGGTTGGTGCAACACTGCCACCTGCTGGACCGGAGTGTGGAGCAGGCAGGAGACAAAAGATGCCCGAGATGTGACATTTAAACAACCAACTAAATAAAAATAATCACCACAAGCCTCTCCTACAGGCTGATACTTAAAATAAAACTGAATGAATTGAAACTTGCGAAATAAACATTATTCATTTTATATAACATACGGATAAACAGGTGTAAATTCCTTTATCTTTACCTGAGGATCCTGAAGCATGCGCAGATATTCCTCAAAGTCACCTTCGATAAACTGGATGCACAAAAAAACAGATCAGATTCTCTCTCACCCTCACACACACACACACACACACACACACACATACACACACGTACAGGGATTAAAGTGAAAAACAATCTTCTGACTGAACTTTTTTCAGGCCGAGCCATATTCCTTTAACAAACACTTTATTTAAATAGTCGAGACCAATAGCGTTAGGGGAGATTAAACCGCTTTAATATTGCCAGTTTGCATATTTTAAAAGCTATTTGTAATCTTTGAAAAAAATATATACCTTGACAAATATTCAACCATCTACCACATATCTTTTCACTGCATGTTTTTATTTATTTTATGACACCAAACAACGTTTGTGAAACTCTTAATAATTAACAGTTATAATTAACTATTAATAATTAACTGATTCCAGTTCAGGCTATAAGACTGGAGAATGTCGGTCAATGTTTCTGTGATTATTAAGGCATCTGCAGTATTCAGTTTCCTCGAGGCTACATGCTGGGTTGCCACTTTTCCCACATCTTCATCATAGTACCGAACAAGAACATTCAGAATCCCGTCCATGTTTCCATCTGTTGCCTCATCTACATTTAAACATCTTCGTTTTCAGCTTAGATGACAATTTCGATTTCCAGTAAGCAGCAATGCCATGTGTGCAGGAGGCACGCGCATTAGACATAGACTATTGTGAAAGTGGACTCTTGTCTGCATTAAATTAACTAGCGGTTGTGAGACTGTGAACGACAGGTCACGCTCCGCTATGAAAGAACAGAGAGCATGTGCAGTGGCGGTTCTACTTGGCGGAACTTAATGTTTTTAGTTTGTGTTCGGTTGGTGTAACACCGCCACCTGGAATTTAAGCATTTACTCATTGTAACGCCAGTTACACAACTTTAAGTAATTATTAGATACCTTTTTTAAGGATTAATAGAAATAAGCAAAACATAGACTCAGTAATGTTTTTTGTGGCAACGTATTGGCACAATGACTACAAAATATTTTTTTTATTTACAGTATATACGTTTGTTTTTGAGGCGGTAAAATATTGCAGTTCCTCTATAATCCTGCAGATAAACTATTCACAGCACTGAATCCTGCGTCATGGAAGAAAATTATTTGCCAAGTTTGTTAAGAACTGTAATAAAATTTGACAAAAGTAATATCGAATTAAAAAAAATTGTGAAGCTAGCAGAACCGCAGAAATATAGCTGCTTGACACAAATCAGACAATAAACGTTAGTGATACTCAAATAAAAATAAATAAAAATCTAGTCGAATTGACGTTCTCCCCGTGACACAAACAGCTCTAATTAAACACAAACAATGAGTGTAACGGCTCACACACACCGACTCATAGAGGTCCCGTTTCTCTCTGAGGTATTTCACACACTCGGCCCGGACCCTGGTGTGGAGGCTCTGACAGTGCAGCACCTGAGAAACAACGACAACAACAACAACACACAGGGGAGTTAGATGTAAACATACACAACAAATAGCAAAACAACAACAAAAAATGAAAAAGGTTAATAGCACGTTATATTACACACTGAATGTCAAGTGTACGGTGTGAAAGCATCTGTTCCTGTGAACTTAATTTGCTGTATTTGTTTTGAAAAAAGGTTTGAGAATCGTCTGTAACACACTCCCATTAACTTTACAGGAAACAAGCAAACTAGCATTTAGGGTTAAAAAAAAAAAGGTGAGAAAGTTTTTGGTCTGAGGGTGTTAGTTGGTGCTGAAACAACTCACAGAAGAGAAACAGAAATGTTTGAATATCTGCAAGCAAAATTTGCTAAATTCAATATTCTAAGGAAGGTGAAAGTTTCTTAAAGAGAATCAGAGACGAGACTCGGATTCATCACTACGAGTCTGAGACTAAACGACAGAGTCTGGAACAAAAAAATCCTCAATCACAGACTAAGAAAAAGTTCAAAAGTCGACCATCAGCTGTAAAACTAATCAACGCTACAGTTTTCTGGGACTCTCGGGGGCCAGAAGTATTGGAACATTATCAGGAAATAGGCTCAACAATCAACAGTTACACAGAGACACTTATTGAAGAGCTGAAGACTAAACTTCAGATTAAACACGGAGGACTGATATACGAAGGTGTCGTGATCACGCATGATGATGCACATCCGCAGACTCCTGCACACACTGTCGACACTCTGGTGTTAAAGCGTCCTGATCTCATCCTGAACGCAGCTCTACGAGGATGAAGAGTCACTTCTGAAGCAGAACTTACAGTAAGACAGCGGTTCATTCGTGGCTCACAGCTCAGGATAAAACATTTTTTAACCACAGAAAATGAGAGCTTGTGGACAGATGGACAAAGTGTATTGAAAAGCAAAGAGATGATGTCGAAAATGATGGATTTGTCTTTTCCAAAAAGTAATTAAAAAGAAAATCTAAAGCCAGAACGTTTTTGACTCACTCTTGTAAAAAAGAACAGGTGCATATCATTCACATGTTAAAATAATAAAATAAATTAAATAATCATGTCCAAATAAGGGCTTCAGAAACAGAGCGTAGAATACAAATAATTTATTTCATTTCATATTTGTTTATAAACACATTGGACTCATAGTAACAATTTGATAAGTTGGAACAAACGATACTCAAAAATGTAGAAACGTTTCAGAAACTCTGATTTTCTCTGTACACACAACTTATTTGCTTATGGCAACACCCAATAAACTCCATTCTGAATTACATTAAGTGGCACTCTAAACTATTTACACATTTTCAGTAAATATGTAGCTTTTTGTTTCATTTGAAATAAAGTGTTTGCATTTAAATATAAATTTTAATTGTATTTGCAGTTAGTTTGTAGTATTTAAATGCTGCGGTTGATTTTTAAGTGAGAAAACTTAAAAAATATTATAAGGAATGAACTACATTTATTTAGTCAATAGACTTTTTTGAAAGTTTAAGTTTGTAATAAATTTATATAGCAGGGGTTCTTTAAACTTAATATTCAATGGATCCGCGTTGTATAAAGGGACAAAGGTTCGGAAACATTAGTGATAAGCAAATGACTTTTGATTTAATGTACATTCACAGTTAAGGTAGTCTGAGACAAAATACGTTCAAGCCTAGTGGAAAAAAATTACACTGTTTGACTGCAATCAGATGCTTGAACCAAAGCGACTGTAACTTTAAAGTAACTTACATTCAAGTTTCAAAACACGTCCAAGTTAGTGCAAAAGTACTCAATTTCAGGTAACACAACTGAGGACGCAAAAGATGTGACAGATGAACAGTTAAAACACACAGCAGCCTCGTCTGAGAAATTACACAGTCTGACTTCCATCAGCTGCCGAAACCTCAGCACAAAAAGGTGTGGTCTCTAGAGCTTCTCTTTACATATTTGCATTACGACATCCTCACTGCACACTGATACAAGGCACGCAAGACTGAAAGTAAAAGCCTGCAAGTAAATTCGCTATTTTTATTGAATCGGCACCAAGGTATCATTACCATATCGTATTGAGACGTGACTGGTGATTCTCATGACTAACACACACACATAATGGTACCTTGTCTCACAAACACTCAGTCTCTGGCAAATTTTCGTCTAAAGTTTTCCAAGACATTTGCCTCGGCATATGCAAAAATATGATTATAGTTTTGGATATTGGTAATATTTTTGGGTGGCTGGAACGGATTATCTGCATTTACATTATCTTCTATGGGAAAATGCGTTTCGTCTTAAGGTCTCGCCTCTGAAACAGATTCAGTTTGTGTGCCGAGGTTTATAAAATAAGCTAAATCTCCAGTCCTGTCACCTGAGGCGTCTTCTATAATCACTGTAACTGATCTCCACATTACACTCCAGATATAAAAATGATGTGATCCATGCTCATGACTCATCATATCAATATTTACATCAGTTTGTCTTTCTATGTGCAGATTTCCTCTAATTTACTTCACCTCAGCACAACCACTGACTCTCCGATTAACCCTTTGTTTCCAGGAAATGCCCTGCCTCATGAAAATGACTCACTAAACAGTTTATTCCCTTAAGTGAAAAAAATAAGTTACGCCTTTTAACTGCATGTACAGCAGCAGTTCCTTCACCTATAAACAAAATATATTCCTAAATGTATTTTTTTGAAGTGTGTTTAAACCCTTTAATTCTTTTTAATCCTTTACCTCAGTGCTAACTTGTTAAGTTTCCACAATAGATCATGTAACAGCTAGGCTAGTTAGCTTCTCCACAATGTCAATCTGTATATTTATGGAGATATTTACCTTACTTTATTATTAAAAGGCTTTTTAACATTATTATTATTTCAACACAAAAACACACACAATATGGGTTGGTTGTTACAGTTATGCTAAGCTACACTAAACTATGCTATGCTAAACACGGCTAAGCTACGCCAACCTAAAATAAAATATGCCAATCTAAATTAAGCTAAGCTAACTGCTTTCATTTTTATCTTGGGCTGCTAGTCGCAAATCGCTAACGCTACTAGCAGCAATGCTAAGCTAATTTGCCAGTCATGTTATAAGGTGGACGGATAAACATTTAAACGTCAAAAAAAAAGAGACAATACATTTTGTATTTTTAATAAAAGGGAAACTCAGAATGATAATTTATTAAAACGTCTGTTTTGCTAGGTAGCTTGCAACACTTTGGTAACTAGCAAGGCGTTGAGAGAGAGTGTGTGTGTGTGTGTGTGGTTTGTTTTGAAGCCATGCTCAGAGATTATATTGTTTAAACAGTGTGTATGAGTACAGTTGGAGAAGCAGGGACGGGGTTATTAGCCAGAGTGTGTATGAGAGAGTGTGTGTTTAGACGTGCTGGAGTTTGGAGTGTGTGTGTGTGTGTGTGACCGGACTGACCTGCTCAGCCACGGCTCTGAATAAGCACGAGCCGTCCTTGGCTATCCTCTTGCGGCAGAGCCCGTGCGCTTTCAGGTGCGCGTCCATGAGCCTCTCCACACTGCGCTCGTCCCCGTGCGGCGCGTCCACTCCTGCGCGTCTCTCCATGGCGAGATCATACACGGGACACTCTGTTAGATTACTGATCTACATGCTGAACACTGACACAAATAAAGCCGGCTCACACACACACACACACACACACACACTCTAGTTAGGAATCACTTTCGTTTTCAGTGAAGCTCTGATGGAGACAGAAAGTTTCATGTATGACCAGAGGGAGGGGAGAGTCAAAGCTACTGACATGGAAACCATCAAAATCATGAATTCAAATCACACTGCAGACAATAAAACTCGATTCGTTTATTATTGACTCGTTTGAGGGGAGTCGATTCATTTCAGTGACTCAATTCTCCAAAGTGACTCTTACAGACTCTTCCTGTTTCTTCATGTCCAAAGCATGACATAACTTCACATACCATAACTACAACCACTGCAATAACTAATACTACTGCATGATAAGAATCATAACTTTCTCATTAATATAATGCTTATTTTATGCAATTTTTTTTATTTATAAATGCAAGTGTATAAAAACTAAACCTTATTTTTCAGTTTTTAAAAAGGATTTTATTTGCAATTATGTTCCATTATTGGAACATATGAAAGGTAAAAAGGCCAAGAAACTTGTTGGAATAATAAGAGAATTTGGTTTATTAGAAGAGAAATAGAGACCCTTTTCATTTGTATTCACTTATTTATTTTATTTTATTTTATTTAGATTATTTATTAATTTCTTTGTTTTATATATATTTTTATTATTTCTTTGTTTCAATACTTTTTTGTGTGTAATTAATGTTTGCCTTGTTTTTTGATCAACGTTTACACAACTTTATGATGCTATTATAAATGTATATCTTGTTCTATGTTTTTGTTCAATAAAAAAACAACAACAAAAAACACTGCACTAACTGTTATCTCTCTCTCTTTCTCTCTCTCTCTCTCTCCCTCTCCCTCTCTCTCTCTCTCTCTCTCTCTCTGTCGAGCTACACATGTGGTTCCTGAGCTGCCAATGATCCAGACTCCCTCTGCCCTCCGGACCTGTCTGATCCATCCTGATGCCCCGCTTCTGGTTGGAGATCTCGTCACATGGATGCCCCGTGTGTCTCTTTGGGACGCGTCTGGTGTCTGAGGACGGTTTCACTCTACCATGAAGACGGTTCTGGCCTCGACTGGTGTTGACAGCTGTTTCTCTGAGGACTTGACTTGGCTGCAGTTGCGCGATAGTTCAAGAATGGAATTTCCTACAAGTCTATCTGAGTCTCCAATAAACTACCTGGACTCCATATTAACATCAATTAACATCAACTGTTATAGCTGAACTGGCTGCCACCTAACACACTGTATAAATGCAGATCATTTCCTGCTATCTGTCTCACCCAGATGAGGATGAGGTTCCCTGCTGAGTCCGGTTCCTCTCAAGGTTTCTTACTGTAGTGTTCTACATCAGTAAACTGTCACATGACTGAATAAATGTACGCTTCAATGCTATTGGTTCATATATGAGGAAGTTAGTTCTAGACATGCTAACTCCAAGTGTGCTCATGTTCTGTGCTTAAGTAACTGTGAGTAAAAACATATTTGTTAGACAAGTTATGTATGCGTCCTGAGCCTTTTATCTGCACCTCACTAAAGACGTGAAACACAACACTTACCATCTCAGGGAGTTTTTCTTTGCCGTTATCGCCGACGGCTTGTTCATCAGGGACGATCTGACCATTTTGATTCATACACATTCACATTCCATACAAACTTAAATAATTATATCATAATAATTACAATGACAATTGTTAAAAGCGCTATACAAATAAAATTGAATTGAATTGAAACAACTTTTGGCAATACAGTGTTTATCATGCATATGATTTAAAAACGTCATTTTGATGCTTCGTTGCTCATAAGAAGTGAATTTCTACCACTCTGACCTCAACACTCAATACAGTAGCAGCAAGCAGCGATTAAGGTGTCCAAGCACTTTTTTTGGCCCCACACCTAATTAATGACAGAGCCAGAAGCCATTTTTATATATTCATATTTTGAAGGCAAAAATATCAAAGCGTTCATTGCCAAGCTATCTCCTTACTTCCTGTTTATGAGCCCTTCAAAATTGTTAACAAACGTGATATGATCTTAGCTAACTACAAAGGAATTTTGGTGTACAAGCACTCTAGCACCATCAATAGATCGAATGTAGATATAACGTCATTGCTGGTCTTTTGGCTGCTTCAGTCGTGGGGTCTCCACAGAAGACCTTCCAATCTGCATAACTTCACATAGGTCATAGGTCTTATGATAGATGCTCTTCCTGACACAACCCTCCCAGTTTATCTAGGCTTGGGACCAGTACTGCATCCAGTGACTGGGGTTTGGGCGGGAATTGAACTGAGCCACCAATGCCCATATAATGTTGCTAAAATAACAACCCGAAATTGCCATAGACCCCCAGATCAATGTTTAGAAGGACACAAGAAGAAGAAGAGGAGCTTTCAATCAAGACATCAATCAAGTGTTGTTTGTTAAAGATTGAGTGTAAATAGTACACTGGTAGCTAACTCAGTGTCTGGCTTTATCTCTCGGTGTGTGTGTACATGACAGAGCAGGGATTAGTGGAATATAGATGAGGATGGGGTTCCTGTCCAGCAGCTGTTACACATCCTGGTCCTGAACAACAGAGAGAGAGAGAGAGAGAGAGAGAGAATCAGAAAGGGAGAGATCCAGTATAACAGTGACACTCAATTTAAGGTAAGTTTACTCAAAAAATGTTAAAATATTTATACCATAGCTAATCAGATTGTTGATAAAAAAAATTTTTATAACAGCAGCTCTGACATCAGCTTAACCTGAAATCATATAAAATTCTTGATATGGTACTAATAAAGTTTGTTTTAAGTAAGGAGATGTTTATGTTGTAACATGTACATGGAAGGAGTCTCCAGTGTTGGAACAGATAAATGTTGCTGACGTCTTCAGGATGGAGGAGTTTTTATTTCTTCAAGAGAGAGGAATAAGGAGATGATCATAACAGGATGATTGTTTATAGCTGCTACAACTCAGTCAATACACGTTTGGTGTACAGTAACTGGATAAAAACGTGCTTCGATCAATAAAGTGTTTTTCCTTGTTGTGTTGTCAGAGGAATAAAACCCTTTGGATGGCGGTTATAGGGAAATAATCGACGTAACTTCGATTCGTCATGACGTCGTGCTGTTGATTAGTTTCCTCTGTAACAGCATGACATGGAGGGTTTTGTTCCTTTAACACAAATAACATACGCGTGTAATGTATGTGCATGTGTGTGTGTGTGTGTTTGAGGATGCAAATGAAGTTGATGAAGGAAGTATTGTTGGTGTGTGTATGTCTGAGTGTGTTGCCAGCACGGTGTGTGTGCTTTTCACGCGGAGCTTCAACAGCTACTTGCATGGACATGAAGCCTGGCCACATCAGCCCTCAACCGCAGCACACACACGCGGCGTCTGCAGTGACCATACACACCAGCCGCACAGTCTATCTACCACAGCACACACTCATGGGTATGTACACACACACACACACACACACACACACACACATTTTGTTATCTTCATAATATAAAGTACTCCCAGTGTACTCATACAGAAACACATGTGTGTGTGTGTGTGTGTGTGTTGCAGTGAGTGTACGGAGCTCCCGAGCATTTATGGGTCTTCTGCTGCATGCGCGCTCTGTAGTGGGCGACCGCGTGGTTGGAGGCAAGTTCACACTTTATCCGCCAGGAACACACACTGTGTCCTGCCTGTCTGCTGCAGACACGGTCACACACTCTGACAAGCTGCTGAAGAGAAACCTGTCGTTCTCCTGGAGGGCTCCAGCGCAACCCAGCGGGGACCTGAGATTCTAGTGAGACACACACACACACACCATTCTGTATATATAAACAAATCCCAACAGACACTATAATGTTATCTACCGTTGTGTTGTCTGTCCAGTATCACAATAGTCCACTCCTATTTTGTCTACTGGACTCGGATTCACTCAGCCGTGGTGCATGATGGGACTCGTAAGATCCAAACTGGACATGATGGTGGAACACACAATGGGATTGTCTCAGGTAACAGCATGTTACTCCCTGACACACTCCTGAGATTTTATAAACCACCATGTGCCTCACACTAAGCTTGTAAGCAGCTATTAAAGTTAAATCCCAGGCGGAAACGTGTGAAATACGGTTAGACTTGTGACACGCCCTGAAGGACAGGAAGCAGGGGGAATTCACAGTGACTTTAATTTCACCTGCACACACTCACTTACACACGGCCTCGTTGCCTTCTAGGCTGAGATCTCTCTTCCTGTTAGCCGCTGCAGGAGGACATCATTACGCGTTTCCTGTGGGTGCAAAATATTCCTCTCATCTCAAGGTCGATGCTTGACGACCACCGAACCCCACAAACCCCACGTAACTCAACTCCCGTCTTATGCCAGGGAGTCGCCCGGCGTTCAGCTGACTCCTTCCTCATCATGGGAAAGGAAATCCATCACCACCATCTGCGGTCCTGGTCTGTGGACGATTTCCAAGCACAAGATACCAACATGCTGGCATGGAACATGGAACAACTGGACTGGAGCAAGATCTGAGTGAATGGGCATCCCGATAGGTAGTACTGTAGGACCACCCACTTGACAACCAGATATATTTTTTAGGCTACTGCACTTGGGCTATCTCACCAAGAACTTGTAACTGATGTACTGTACACTCGACTCTCCTCAGTTACAGGTGGCACCTGCCCTTGACCTGAGTGGAAATCCCAGATGCTGTAATTCCACCCTCCCAGCTGCACACGTCTTTGGGTTCAGCATGAGCCACGCCCACCTCAGTGATTTCACGAGCTCGCAGGTTTTGCATTTGCTGCTCCCTGTCATCACTATAAATGAATGATTCATCCAAATAGGCAACGAGATACGTAGCGTGTTGGCAGAGGATTCTGGCCTGTAGGGACAGGGGTAGCTCATTGGTTGAGGTGTTGGACAGCTGATCATGAAGGTCCCAGGTTCAAACTCCAGCACCACCAAGTTGCCACAGTTGCGCCCTTGAGAAAGGCCCTTAACCCTCAACTGCTTAGATGTACTGTATAATAACATACATTGCAAGTCACTCTGGATAAAGGTGTTGGCCAAATACAATAAATGTAAGTGCTACAGAAGCCCCGAACAACCATAACAGGAGTGGAACAAATTGGGGCAAACCGAAAGGGGGAGGAAAAGTTCTAATCTTTTCATGATACAATTGAGTCAACGAAATCTGGCAAAAATTCCTTACCCGTGCCAAAACGGTCAAACAGCTCATTGATATGAGGCATCAGGTTTTAATTCTAATTTAGACATTGCATTAACTTTCCACACAGGACCGGACTGACCAATCAGCCTTGAGCTCTAAGACCACCGGGCTGCGCCAAGTACTTTACGTTTATCCTGAACCACAATTTTCTTGTGTTCACGTACGCTTTAAGTCAACTGCACAAAGCTACACCTGGAGGAGCCTGAGTGTGGTCCTGCAGAGGTGAGACACGTGCTCTCTGACACGGTGAGCGGTGGTCTCCACACCGGACCAGTTGGACTAACATGTGATCCGAGTTCCCAAAATTTCCCTCATAAATGACTTGAATGTGTGTGAATGTGTGTGTGTCCTGTGATGGACTGGCGTGGGGTCATGGTGTACCCTGCCTTGTGCCTGAAGTCTCCTGGGATAGGCTCCAAGCCCTCGCAACCCTGTGACAACATTAAGATGAATGAATGCATTCGAGGTGGTAAAATGTTGCAGTTCCTCTATTGTCCTACAGGTGGTGCTCTAAACTATTATTTGCTTAAGTTTGTATAAAATTGTAACAAACTCAAAAAAAAAAATTGTTACACAGACATACATTAAAAATACAAATTGCTTAGACACCTGGGTATCGTGATGCGCACACACACATGCACACACACACACACACACTTAACATCTGCCTTTTTTCCTTCTAGCCTTTCCGACAGAGCCAGTCCACGCCCAAACACACACTCGTCCACACACACACTCGGAATACCCGAACTCCACACACACACAGAGCGGTAACTTCTCCACACACACCGTACTCCCCCGATACCCCAAACACCCACACACTCCTCAACAAACAAGCACACGTGACCCGATAAATACCACACACACTCAGCTAAACACAACAGCACACACACGCAGCGGACCAGACGTTCTTACACAATCTCCAAGAAACGACATCACTCACACACACGCTCACACACAGACACACACTGCGACATCACCAGTCATGCACACACACACATCCCGTAAGAGCAGACAGATGGCTCGCTCACTAACCACACACACACCAAGTGCCGTCTGCACCTCACCTGATGTTGCCATGGTAACCCTGAAAGTACACACACACCTGGGTCAGCTGTCTACACCAACTTCATCCCAGCACATACACTCCTCAAACACACTGATACACACACCCTCACACACATTTACCGCATCACACACACCCTCACACACATCTACCGCATCGCACACACTCTCACACACTCCCACGGCATCACACACACCCTCACACACATCTACCGCATCGCACACACCCTCACACACTCCCACGGCATCACACACACTCTCACACACATCTACCGCATCACACACACCCTCACACACATCTACCGCATCGCACACACCCTCACACACTCCCACGGCATCACACACACCCTCACACACATCTACCGCATCGCACACACCCTCACACACTCCCACGGCATCACACACACCCTCACACACATCTACCGCATCACACACACCCTCACACACTCCTGCAGCATCACACACACCAATGACATCACACACACTCTCACACACCCCCACGGCATCACACACACGCTCACACACTCCCACGGCATCACACACACTCTCACACACTCCCACTGCATCACACACACTCTCACACACTCCCACTGCATCACACACACCAATGACATCACACACACTCTCACACACTCCCACGGCATCACACACACTCTCACACACTCCTGCAGCATCACACACACTCTCACACACACCCACGGCATCACACACACCAATGACATCACACACACTCTCACACACTCCCGCTGCATCACACACACTCTCACACACTCCCACTGCATCACACACACTCTCACACACACTCTCACACACTCCCGCTGCATCACACACACTCTCACACACTCCCGCAGCATCACACACTCCCGCAGCATCACACACACTCTCACACACTCCCGCAGCATCACACACACTCTCACACACTCCCGCAGCATCACACACACTCTCACACACTCCCGCTGCATCACACACACTCTCACACACTCCCACTGCATCACACACACTCTCACACACACTCTCACACACTCCCACGGCATCACACACATCAATGACATCACACACACTCTCACACACTCCCGCAGCATCACACACTCCCGCAGCATCACACACACTCTCACACACTCCCGCAGCATCACACACACTCTCACACACTCCCACTGCATCAGACACACAAACACACACACCCATTGGACCACACATGCAAACAACCTCACCCGCTACATCACACCCACGCACACACACTCCTACCGCATCATACACACTCTCACACACTCCCCCTGCATCACACGCACCCACACACACATCACACCCTCCCATGGCATTACGCACACACTCACACACACCTGTTGCATCACACACACTCGAACACACTCCCACTGCATCACACACACCCACACACACACTTTCTCCTCCTTCCACTCTGCACCCGGGGCCGTCTGCAGCACTCCAGCGCTTTCTGTCTGATCTGCCGAAGCCGAGGAACGACCCGGAAGGTTCGTCTCACACTCCGCAAATCACTGCTCAACCACACACACGCAACACACTCCAGTGACTTCACACCTTTTACACCCAACAACAGTCTACAGCAATCAGTTTAAAATGATTATTTAAACAGTTCATGATGGAAATCTCAGGTTAGTGTTGTTTCTGTTAGGCTGCAAATCTACTTAAAATAATACAACTAACCAATACGTTATTTCACCAAAAATCATTTACGTCACCAAATTTAATAATATATAATAATACATTGAAGGTAAAGACGCGATAAAAGTAATTCAAAAAACAAAGTCTAAGTTTTACAAACCTTGTGTTTTACTTTTACAAAAATTCCATATAATTACTGGCTACTTGAATTTTATTTAACATTTTGTGTTGTATTCAATAAAACTCCTTTGGTGCGGATAAACTTTAGGCCCTCGTGGCAAACGTTATTACAAGTATGTGGGTCAAATACCTTATCTTTATAACCTGCGTTATTGTCTAAAATATCATTTGGATCAAGAAACAAAAAGCTAATCAATACAATTTCAGCAGCTTATAATGATCATGAAGTTTGATGTTCAAATTCATGGCATTATTAAGAGGATTCGGCCACAAGGTGACGCTCTTTGAATTCACAGTTCTTGAACATAAGCTCGAATTAAACATTCTACTTTCTGTTTAATATTTTTGTGAGCTCATGCGTCTGATGATATTATTAGGTTTTCGTTTTCAACCCTTTCGAAATGGCAGCACATGTCGACACGGCACTACTGACCCAAATCTCTCTCAACTTCCTTCTCTCACAATAGTGTTTATAAAACCCCACGATCCCGAGCCACACCCGGAACCCGGGATCAAAACCGGAGGCGGGGTCAAACCCGAGTCAGGGGCGGGGCTTGTGTCGCAACCGGTGTTGCTGCTGGTTCTGTCGCTGGCCCTGTTGGTGGCGCTGGCCGTCTACATCCAGAGGAAACACTGCATCCGGCGCAGCGGCGTGTCTCTGAGCACCAGGGGGCAGGAGTGCGCAGGAGCGAGGCGGGCGGAGGCCTGCGGCGAGCTCGTCCAGCTGCGCAGGATCCGAGAGAACAGCCTGCTGCTGCTGCAGGCCCAGTATGACATCATTACAGCACCGGGGGACTGAATCACCCGCGGGACACTCAGACGTAGAACAAGAATCAGCAACCAAGTGCTGTGACGTACATGATTGTTTTCCTACTACAGCGTGTCCCTGAGTGTTTTATTCCTCTAATACCACAGCAATTTACCTTTTATATAAAAATCTAAATTATACATAAGATACTTTTATCCATTTACAGTTACATGCTTGACAAAAAACACAGGAATTTCAAATCTGAAATACGTCTCTAACAAGTTATTATTATATAACATCACACATGAAATAAACTTTGATCCCTGTTGACTTTGATTAAAAACTGCTTTAAATATACAGTATGTAAAATCTTTTAAGTTTTATGAAAGGCACATTTAATGCATTTCTTTTAGTTTTATCCTTTTCATAATTAAGATGGTTTTGATTTTTTTTAGATACATTTTAAAACATTTTTAAATGTTTTTAGATTAAAATATTCTAGTGTGTGAGAAAGCTTTATTTCAAACATTGATCTTAGACATGTTCGTTGTGTTATTTTTTCACTACAATTATTTTTTACTATTTGCTGGTACATTACTCTGAGCTTTCATATCTACATATACTGTACACACCTTTATCTCTGATTAAACACACACAACGTGGCTCATCGTGCTCCCTCAACCACTCGTTCACATTTCGCATGTCATCAGGGAAAAATTAAACCTCCACAGATGTGACACTCTGGTGATTCAGTACATTCAGATCGTCAGCTGACTTCATTTTATTGCCCCATAACGTTACTGAGTCTCGACCTGATCACCTGATCAACCCCAGATCATAACACTGTCTCCAGAGGACTCGTACAGTGGACACTATGCATGATGGAGCATCGCTTCATGCGCTTCCATTCTTACCCTGACACGCCCATCACTCTGGAATAGGGTCAGACTGGGGTCATCAGGTCACATGACCTTTTTCCACATCACTCCAAAGTCCAGTGTTTATGATCCCTAACAAACTGAAGCCTTTTTTCTGATGAGTCTCAATAACAAGTGATTTTCTTATGGACAGCACATTGTGCGTTTGTGTATTGAAATGCTCTTACTTTCACTATTAAACAGAGCTTTGATTTCTATTGGACATTTCTTACCGTGCAACTTCACCAAGCATTAAGTGATCTCCATTCACACCATTCCTTCCAGAGTTCACGGTTCAATTCTGTCCATCCAGGTTTTGATGGTGTATTGAAGGGTTTTTAAGTCATTTTAAATCCCATTAGTTGTTTTTTCTTTGCTTGATGAGCCTTCTGAAATGGTGACTTAAAAAAAATAAACAGTGTATATGTGTTATATAATGTATACATCAAATAAAATAAGACTAGACTCATGTTTGAGTTGTCAGTAACTTGACTTCTGGGTGTTTTATTGTGGCAGTAAAAACAGCTGATATGCGGTAGGTTGTACGATCTAAATATCGTTTGTTAATCATTAGACTTTGCAATACTGATAGTGGTTGCAAAAGGATGCAAATGTTCAAATCCACCCTTTAACCTCTAAATACAGTACAGTACAGTAATCATCCCGAAGGTGTGGACGAGACGTCCTAATTCTGTTTGGTCCCCATAACACAGCTTTTTTTACTTTGACCTGATTTGGGATTAAAGGTCACATCACATCAAACGTAACAGCAACATGATTAACCGTCCGTATCACGCAGCGCTAACGTCGGTAACACTGACCTCCAGGCCAGAGACGTCACGCTGAGAGACAAACAACAAACAACGTGGCGTCTGGTCCCTTAGCCATGATAAAAATACAATTATGGGGAAAAAAAAATCTGTGATAAAAAAAAAAAAATGACTGGGAATTTCCTTATCGTGTTCTCAGTGTGCGAAGCGTCAAGCTTCATATAAAAATAAAGCTGTACATTCACATTCATTTAAAAAAAAAAAAGAAAAACAAAAACAAACAACAACAACACGCTCTTGGAATAATTTTGAGCTCGTAAAATAATTTCCCTGCAGAGAGAGAGAGAGAGAGAGAGAGAGAGAGACAGGAAGAGAGAGAGAGAGAGAGAAAAAGAAATGAGCTGCCGAAGCTGCCCTGAGGTCCCGCGAGTCACAGTAAGGCACTTGGTCATCGCTCCATCCCGGGAAACTTCCCTCACCCTTCATCAGGAGCGACGTCTAACTTCAGGTCGATGTTGGGTCCCGTCACGTTTTAGGCCGAGGTATATTTATTCACAATTCTCTCAGATTGGCTGCAGGTTGGTTAGTATCAGGGCCTACACACACACACACACACACACACACACACACACACACACACACAGGTCAGACATGCACTGTATTGCCAAAAGTATTCGCTCACCTGCCTTCACATGCGTATGAACTTGAGTAGCATCCAATTCGTTTAATATGATGTTGGCCCCGCCCCCTTTGTGAGATCAGACAATGATCTTGGACGAGAAGGCGTGGCTCGCACTCTCCACTTTAGTTCATCTCAAAGGTGTTCTATCAGGTTGAGGTCAGGTTCTTCCACACCAAACTCACTCAACCATGTCTTTATGGACGTTGCTTTGTGCACTGATGCGCAGTCATGTTGGAACACGAAGGGGACGTCCCCAAACTGTTCCCACATAGTTGGAGGCATGAAATTGTCCTGGTATGCTGAAGCATTAAGGATTCCTTTCACTGGAACTGAGGGGTGGAGACCAACTCCACTGTGAAAAACAGCTCCACACCAGTTCCAACATCCAGTGCACAAATCCAAAGTCCATAAAGACATTGATGAGTGACTTTGGAGTGGAAGAACCTGACTGACCTCAACCGGACTGAACACCTTTGAGATGAATTAGAGTGGAGACTGTGAGACGCGCCTTCTCGTCCAACATCAGTGTCTGACCTCACAAATGCGCTTCTGGATGAGAAGTCACAAAGTCCCATGAACACACCCCCTAAACCTTGTGGAAAGACTTCGCAGAAGAGTTGAAGCTGTTATGGCTGCAAAAGGGGCGGGGCCAACATCACATGTTGTTAACACCCTATGGATGTTACTCGAGATTATATGCATGTGAAGGCAGGCGAGCCAATACAAAATAACTGCACACAATATTTCACAACAGGTTCCGTGGCTGTGTACAGCAAAGGTCAAAAGTTTGTACACCCCTATTCTAACTCCATGCTCATTCCTGATGTTTATTTCTTTCTACACTGTAAAACAACACTGAAGGCGTTTATTATCCAAAATCCACAATAATCTCCTTTGAACAGTTGATATTGAGATGTTTATCTGCTACTTCTGCTCTGTGAAGCTTCATAACGGCTCGAATCTGAGGTGCTGGTTGTTAATTGGTGATTTCTGAGGCTGGTGACTCTAAATGAACGTCTCCTCTGCAGCAGAGCTCAGTTTTGGTCTTGTTCTCCTGGGAAGGTCTTCATGAGACACAGTTTCATCATCATGGAGCTCGATGGGTTTTACAAACACACTCGACACACAATACTGTTCTTGTGAGAACCGTTCCAGAACATCTGACCTTCATGTCTTGAAATAACAACTGACTGTTGATGGTGTTGTTGTTGTTACTGTAGAATCGAGTATTGTTCTAGAATGTAGACAAGAAATCCAAACTTGTGTCCAAACTTTTGACTGCTACTGTACATGACGCAATTTGTACAATTTGTTAAACTCTATGTGGATTTTATGGTTGTTCTTAATAATAACATTTATAATAACAGAACAATAATAACATTTGTGCGCACACACATACACACAGAATTTTAAAAATGACAAAAGATTTAAAACTCTTCTTAAGGATTAGTATAATGTCATTTCTGAAAAAAAAAAAAACAGTCACAATGACATTAGTTGTTCCATTATTATTATTATTATTATTATTATTACTGTTATAGGTATAAGATCAGTGGTTAGGGTAAGAACACAGATTTGTGAAAGTCAGGAGGTTTATTCCACTTACGGAGTCGAGCGACGGCGGGAAGGTAAAGGCATGCAGATTTAGTGCACTAAAATGGCAGACTAACACACACACACACACACACATACATATATATATATATAGATGAGTAATGAATGATCCGCTCACAAGACACTGATGGGTTTGTGTCTTTATTACCCGTATTAGTAATTAGTAAATATCAGTATTAATGTATTTTCCAGACTATAGGACAGACACGCCAGAGCACGCTGCTAGAAACACCTTGGGACAGACCGGACCTGCCGTGTGAGCGCTGATTTAAAGCCGGAGGAACAGGCTGAGCGACATGTCACAGTTAAACACTGATTCATTTTATTCAAATTAGAAACCAAAGCGATGAAGTTGATCACCGGTGAGACGGAAGGATGATGAGAGTGAAACTAAACAGAAGGATCGAACCTTGTTTTACATCTAGAGATCAGACATGAGACCGATTCCATTCAAATTACGATTATGTAAGTATCACGATTTTGACATTATGACATTTTCCCTGATTTTGTTGCAATTTTAATTCTTAAAAAAAAGAAGAAAAAAAAAAGTTTAATAATTAAGATTAAAAAAAACCCTGCTACATTGTTACTGAGCGGTGTGTATCTCGGTCATCCACCATAATTATTATTTCTAAACAAACTTATCACGTAATCCTCTCTGAAAATGTGTAAATAGTTCAGAGAGAGCGCCACCTGTAGGATCATAAAGAAGCGGCAACGTGTTTACCGCCTCAAGCGCCTCCAAAGTCTCCAAACTCTACAGCGAGTGCGCGGACTGCAAACGGTTTGGGCTTCTACACATCCGATTTAAGGCTAATTAGCGCTGGCGGTGTTGTGAGACTGGTGTACGTGGGTTCGAGGCTAGTTCACTCACAGAGTTTGGAGAAAAAGTGAGATCGGAGCCTTTTAACGCACACGATTTTTGATATTGTAACGCCATAAAAATTTGTTTCTGTTGCGCCACTTTGAAGCTCCTACGCTCCGTACAGAATGATTTCTATCTGAGGCTGATCGGTTGATCACCGGTCAATCACACTGAAAACCAGAGGATTCTGATCCATCAGACCAGGCCACCTTCTTCTCCATGGTCCAGATCTTATGTTTAGTGACATGACGTAGAAACACAAACAGGGTGGAGGATTAAGGCTTCAGATGTCAAGTAACCCAGGTTTTGTTGTTATTCCACGGTGGGATTGACTTCAATAAAAACCCAGACATCCTGACACACGCTCTGGTGTCCTTAGACTTCTCACAAAACAGAGGACTCGCTAAATAATGATGCACTTTCTCTTTTACTGTTATGACTAGACGCCGCTCAGCCTTGGCTGCAGTTTTTATCGGATCACGTTCTGGAAATTCGATCAGCGCCGGCTCCAGTCTGTCTTTCTGAAACAGAATGTTGGTTCGATCTTTCGACCAATCAGAATGCGAGTTGAGTTGAGGAGCAAGAGAGATGAAGAAGAAAAAAAAAAAAAAAAAAAACGCAGGACAAAGTGTGAATGTTGTTAATATGAGTTTCACCAAACTGGATTTTATCTTCATTACTGAGAATAATTAATTTAATCTAGAAAGCAGGCTGAGCAGCTTAGCTCGTTAGTTAGCTGAGTCTCATTACTAGCTACGACAGGTAAGAGCGTTGCTATGGCTACAGAATAAAATTCTTTTTAATCAGCACCTATAGTGTGGAAAATACAGGATCTGTAGTGAACTTAGTGTTATTGTTAATATGATGATCCACTGATGATTTTTTGCCTGTGAACTGTTTTGTTTGTTTGTTTATTACCTTCTCACTCTTGTTCATCCAGGCTTTGATGGTCGGCACCAGGATGCTGCCCAGGAGGATCTGAGCCGGGTGATAGATGAGCAGAGGCACTGAGATGAGCGAGAGATGCTCAAAGCCTGCGAATACAATCTTCAGCATGGGGATGCCTACACACACACACAGACACACACAAAGCTCAAACACTGTATTTTCGGGGACTGGCTGATGTGACTCGGTCCTATCATTGTGAGGACTTTCATTGTTTTCTGGTGTTCACACGCCTACTGCATTCCCACTGCAACACAATCAACTTTACACCTAATAATAATAATAATAATAATAATAATAATACGTCCTGAACACTTTTATTGTACGCGGACATGACTGAAAGAAGTTCGCAAAGGAGAGGAAAAAAACAACAACAACGGCCTTGACTGTTTTAAAACCTGTTAAACGTCTCTATCTTGACGTGTGTCTTTGCCGTAATCCTGGTTCTTTCACTGAACTTGTAGGTCTCGTCTTTTTCGAGGTGCGACTCACCCAGCGTGAGGGATTTGTGCGTCGAGCAAAAGAGTATCGCTACAGAATCTCCCGCTGTGAAGCCCGAAGTCTTCCTGCGAAGAGACAAATACCAAATGTATCAGTGTGAGTGTGTGAGGAATGAGTCTCGGTGTGTTTTGAGGACAACATAAGAGACCGGACGTCTTACCTGGTAGACAGGAAGAATGACAGTAACATGAAGGTGAGCTGAATGCTGAAAACTGCAGAGAGAGAAATCAGGCAATCAGATACAACTGGATCGTGTTAATCATCTACTGTATACAGGACGTATTTACGGGGACACTCATACAAGATAATGGACAAACTGCAATTTTACATAAATCTTTTTTTAAAAAAAGCAGAGATTATAGTCGTGCTGTAGTCCTGAGGCTAAAACACCTGGCGTAGGGTTAGGGTTAGGGTTAGGTCCTCCACATGTGGAAATGCAGATTAGACTTCGTAAGGAGACTTGTTTGTGTTTTCGGTTTACCTGATAAACAATTTGTCTACTTTTATTATTATTAATATTTATTTGAATAAATGTTATAAACGCCCTGAGCCTTAGTTCACCTTCATCCCAAGTTTTCAGAGATTAATGCTTTTCCACATTGAATTGTACTGAATCATATTCACACACGGAGTTTTTGTCATTTTTTAAATTGGAGATGAAAGATCTCGCCGGTGCACTGGGTTCCTAGGGTCACTCACTGATGAAGACGATGATGAGGAGGCTGAGGTGGTCCAGCTCGATGTCGGGGTTGGAGAAGGTGTCGCAGAACGTGGTGTAGATGATCATGAGCAGGACGACGCTGCTCACCGTGCCGAACGGAGGCTTCCTCCTCTCCAGCCACTCCCTCAGGAACCTCCTACACACCTGGACAGGGGTTTTATCCCGTTAGTGTCATGAAACGAGATAAATATACAGTACAGTAACACACACACACACACACACACACACACACACACACTATATAAAATATACACTTTTACCTGCCCAACTATAAGAGGGACGACTACGGTCATGAAGAGCTGAGAGAAGATGGAGGAGAACGGTACCGAGGAGGACGAGCCCAGCTAGAGCGGGGAGAGAGATAGAGAGACACACACACACACACACACACATATATATATATATAAATATAGTTGATTTTTCAGTTCATCAGTCCATAAAAAGCTCTAATGTCCACATCAAATACAAAACATGTTTGTATTAAAATAATGACGCTTTTAGCGAGCGGCGCAGGTCCGAGGTCCGTTATCTCTCAAATGACCCAACTGTGACCCAACGTGACCCAGGGTTTGTTTATCATTGATTTCTGCAAAACGTTCGAGTTTTAAATCTTCCTGAAATTTGAACCACATGGTTTAGACTCGATGTGAAGTGGAGAGAGAATTTACGTAGAAGTAACTAAGTTCTAAGAGTCCATTTGGCTTATTAATACCATTCAGAACCTTTTCAGAACCGATGACCTTTTCACACCCAATGAGAATCTAATCGTTTAATTTATTGCTGTTAAAGATTTTCTCATGTTGAACTTATGAATTCTCTGTTTTGAGATCAACAGTATCTAATTAAACTAACGTGGCCGTTATACCGCGTGTATCCGACTCGGATCCGGATCTTCTCACCTCACATGATGTTCTCTTTTTTTTTTTTCTTTTTGCAGTGATGACGTTTCACAAACTTCTTAAGCGACTAATATTGACATTGGAAGTCTATTTTAACAGTCTTATAATAATAAAAAAAGCAACATATCTATAACATTCTAATGTTTATAATTTTTATTACTTTAAAGTAACAATTATTATTATTATTATTATTATTATTATTAATATTTATTTCTTAATATTTATATATTAATATAATATTTATTATCTAAAACAAACTGTTCTTTTTTTATGTACATAAAAGAAATTCTAAATGAATCAGAACAAAATATTTAAACAATAATAAAAAAATTATTATATATATATATATATAAAATTTTAAGCCATAAGCATCATCTTTACTCACGAACAGCAGCAGCAGCAGCGGCGTGACGACGATCCCCTGCAGATCACATGATCATTATATCATAGACAGAACGAAAGCATCGTGTTCTCGTATTTCGTCTCTTAAACTTGAGCTGGATTTAATCAGACACGACTACAGACTCAGACGGTGAACTCTTACCAGGAAGCTTCCGAACGCCGAGTTGAAAATGGCGGCGGCCTGCAAAAAACAACAGCAACATAACAAACAACTTTGCATGTTTTCGCTGCAAACGCTTGTTTATTAAACAACAATACAACATGTAACACTTTTATATTACATCCACTTATTCTATCCACCTTTAACAGTGTGGAGCGTCTATGTCTCTACTTAACTCTCACTTATGTTACAGCAGCTACAGTATAAACAGCCTCTCTTTATCATCTCTCCTAAACCTAGAGGTATAAAACCTCCTTTTACGAGGCACTGACACTGGAGACTCCTTCCCTCATCTATAAAAACAAACACTTCTTAACAGGTAACAGGCAGCGGACGTCGTATTACACCTTCGAGGAACATTTGCAGTTCTACATACGAGATGTAGAACGAGTAAATACATATAAAGCTGTAGCTCCTCATTGTTTGACCAATCAGAATACAGACTTCAGAAGCATGAAATAAAAAATTATAAAAAAATAAAGATAAAGAAATCATTATCGATCTCTCGCACCTCGTTTCCTCCAACGGCTTTGGTGAGGATGACTGCAGACGACACAGGAGGAGGCATACAGCCCACCGTCTGTAACCTGCACACACACACGTTTTATTTATATATATATTTAAACCAAGCTGAGAGGACATGAGCTCAGTTCCTGAACACGCTGGAATCTTTAGGTTCCTCTAATTCACCTGAACTGTCCTACAGGGTTCCTGGTTCCTGTAATAAAGCGGTACGGTACGGTTCCTGTAATAAAGCGGTACGGTACGGTTCCTGTAATAAAGCGGTACGGTTTGATCTTAAACACACTGGTGAAATACATACGTTATGTTTTATTGCCACTACACCTCAGCTATTTACAATGTTTTATTAAAGTATGACTTTTTATCTGTTTATAGCTACGTGAAAGTCGGCCCACAAGTTACGGTATTGTCCTGTTCTCATCTACAAATTTTAAAACTGAGTTCTATCAATCTTAATATAAATACAATTTTATCTCAGCACACAAATTTGTTTTGTTCCGGAGGCGAAATGTTGTATTGTGAAACGTATTGTCCCATTGAACATAATGCAAATGCAGATAATCCGTTCCAGCCACCCAAAAATATTACCAATTTCCAACACTATACTGTCATGTTTTTGCATAGAAAAACAAGTAAAATATTTAGAAAAGACGTGTGAAGTAAAATATGAAATAAATACACATTAAATCTCACTTAAACTTAATTCATGATTCCTCTTGGCACCAAACTGAAAGTGGCTCCATTTTCTTCTTGCCATCATCCATGATAACATTCTCAGGACCCCTAGTGCTACGTCTTCACAAAATCTTATACAAAATGCAAAAAAGCTTTTTGTTCTTAAGGCGAAAATGAGTGACTCGGGGCGTCCGTATGCCGAGGTGCCGCTGTATAACAAAACGCTCATGTCACTTTATTGCGATGGTTAAACGCTAAAGTCACAGCTTTACCTCTGACACCGGAAACTCCTTCAATAAATATTATAAACATCTCCTTAAAGAGAATTTATCATATTAACTGTGGACGGGAATCACCATTGACTATCTGATATTATCGCGATACCTCTGTGTTGATTCGATTTGTATTGCGGTTCTGTAAGTATCACAAATTTATAATTATCCCACAGTTCAATATAATTTTTTTTACTAGAATTCTAAAAGCTTAGCAATTAATTCGCTCCGCCAACACGGGACGCGTATGTGTGAACAGAACAACAACAACAAAAAACTGTTCATAAATCGGAACACAAAATAATCACAAAACAAACTCGATTGTTCCCTCACATCGCTCAAGCCTTTAAACACCCAGACACCGCAAGGTCTCATCTGACTCCCAACCACACACACTTGTTTCGCCATCATTAAACACGGACTCGATCAGTGGGGTTCGAGCTCCAGCACCGCCAAGCTGCACGTGATGGCACCTTGTGCAAGGCAAGGCCCTAAACCCTATCTGCTCCAGGGGGCGCTGTATCCTGGCTGCCCCTGCGCTCTGATCCAAGCTTCTGCTACACGTGACAAATACCTGCATCTTAACTATTCCACCCCTGTGAGTGACTTTCCACATGTTTCTTCTTATATAATTTATTTAGATATGTTTTGCATAAGAGACGGTAAAATGCAGTTCCTCTATAATCCTACAGGTGGAGCACCTTAAACTGTTCACACACTGGTAGGCAGCTGAGTGTCCCGTGTGGGAGGAGTTTACGAATCATTTGCTTAGATAGTTTCAAATTGAAACAAAAGTCACATCACATCAGGATATTTATAAAATCGCAATACAAATCGAATCGTCACCTGAGTATCGTGATAACGTCGTATCGGCCGGTACCTGGTGATTAAATATCATAAACAATAAATCTACGGCAGGTCTTTATAAGATTCTCTCACTTCAGAGACACGGAGCTGCTCTGGTGAACGTTACACTCCTCCACCTGAATGAGTCCATACATGGGGACAAACTGAACCCTGAGCGCGTGGACCCCCGGAGGACGCGGTGGAACGGAGCCGCGCAACAGACAGAGCGGCCTTTCACACAGGTGGGGGCGGGGGGGGGGAGTTACAAGTACCGCGTGGCAGTAAAGAAGAGCAGCATAGATGAAAAAGTGTGTGTGTGTGGGTGAGGTGCAGAGGTGTGTGTGTGTGTGTGTGTGTGTGTGTGTACACATACCCTTTGAGAAGCCATTCATTAATGGTAGTAAGTGCCAGGAGTTTGAGAAGAGCCCAGATGGCCACAGGGAAAAAGACCAGAGTGAACGTCTGAACAAAGAGATGCAACTTCACGTGCATTAACGCACTCGCCAACTCCTGAGAGAGACGGAGACAGAGTCAAATAGAGACAGATGGAGAGAGACAGAGAGAGAGAGACAGAGAGAGAGAGAGAGAGAGAGGGGGGACAGCGACAGAGAGGGAAAAAGAGAGACAGAGGGAGATGGAAAAAAAGAGAGAGACAAATAAATAAAGTGAGAGAAAGACAGACACAGAGACAGACACAGAGACAGACAGGGGAAACAGGATGGATAGATTAATAAACTGTAAAATAACAAACTCGGACAAGTTGTGATGAAAGTGTGTACAGTGTGAATGGTTTATACTGCCCACCCTTAAAGTCAACAAGTACACACCCTGTGAACACACACACACACACACACACACACACACACTACCTCAGTCTTTAAGGACAGACCACTGTTGAAGAAGATGGCAGACACCGCGATGTAGGTGATGGTTATCTCGGGCCGAAGAGGACCTGAAGGAGAGCAGTTCGGACAGATGAGATAAAGCAGGAATACATTAAATAAAAAATTAAATGTCATGACATCAAACACTCGGGAACTTCTAAAGCGAAGCGTCTGATCCCGAATCGCTGCGGTTCTCACTACAGAATCAAAAGAAAATGACTGAAACCCTGAGAGGAACCGGACTCAACAGAGAACCCATCCTCATCTGGGTGAGAACAGAGAGCAGGGATTTGATCTGCACTTATACTGTAGCGTGATGTTCGCATGTTCATCCCATTCGTTTCAATCGAACCCAGAGCCTTTCGCATGGCAGGCGAACATCATATACCACTGAGGCACCACACAGGGTCACGTGACATCATCATCATCTGCTGGAGCGACCGTGACAACATCTCGTGCAGTGGGCGGAGCCAATCCTCCAAAACGGCGGAATCTCCTCGACACGGAGGCGCGAGAGGAAACAGCACACACTCAGCACACTGTGCCGTTGGCGATGACGTCATCACTGTCAGGAATGTGTGCGGGGGGAAGGGGCGTGTCCAGGTGGTCTAACCTGATTCAGCTCATGAATATTAATGAGGTCAGGTGTCGCGCGTGATTGCAGAGAGAGAAACATTTCAAACTTTTATATTTAAACTCAGTGACTCTGAGGAATGAGATGAAAGTTAATACTTTTATATTATAAAGCTGAATTTAAAGTCAGACACATTCAGTACAGGAAGTAACCCTGAGTTCGGGACACTTTATGATGATGATGATGATGAGACTCACCTCCTTTCACCCCGACCGACGGCGCGAGCTTGGCCGAAGCGATCACGAGCGCGATACCGACAATGAACCATTCTTTCCGCACGCGCGCGACCAGGCCCATACCGGAGGTAGTCCCGTTAAACCGCCGCCAGCCCTCTCAGCTCTCACACACACACACACACACACACACACACACACTCGCTCTCGCTCGCTGTCTCCGCCGGCGCCTCCGTAACCAACTGTGGATCGTCGCTGTGACACCGGCTCGATCCCAAACCACTCCATCACTTCCTGACACGTAGGCTCCCTCACTGCGCCTGTTTACGTCATTCCCTCAGCCCCTGCGTAGTGCGCGTGTAGAGGGAGCGCGGAAGCCGTTTAGGATTAGGACGCGCTTTCAAAACTCACTTCCGGACACATAAGCGAAGCGCCATCTTTACCGTAATGACCGCTATTACAGCGCAGATACCGTAATGCAACCGATAGACATTCGGTAAAGGGGGGTTAATGCTTCAATATCTATTGTTTGTCTGCTGAGGACAGCCTTAGCAAAACAAACATATTTTATTTGTTGTCATGAAAATAGTTTAAGGGGTTTAAAATAACTTATAAGGATAGTTTTTTAAGTTTATGAATGGTTTTTGATTGTTGTGTTTATGTACTATCAACCGCAAGGGGTCGCTAGCATGCTTTTATTTAATTAGTGGTGCTTGAAAAGCATCACTATTGTTATCTTGCAGGCTTATTTTTTTTATTTTTTATTATTATTCTTTTTTTCGAATAATTAGTTTGTCGCAGACCCATGAATGAGGTGTCAAACCGTTTGGCTGGTTCGGGGATGGGGTGCTATGACTTTTCTGAGGGGCTGGGCGGTTAATTGCCCCGCAGGGGGCAATTAACCGCCCATAGACTTAACATTTTAATGGCTAGTCCCGCACCGTTAGTCGTGGACCAGTGAATGAGGTGTCAAATCGTACGGCTTATCAGGGGGTGGGGTGCTATGACTTTGCTCAGGGCTGGGCGGTTAATTAACCGCTCATAGTCTTATCATTGAGACCAACTTTGACTGAGTTTGTCATAGGCCCATGAATGAGGTGTCAAATCGAGTGGCTTATCCGGGATTGGGGTGCTATGACTTTTCTCAGGGCTGGGGCGGTTAATTGCCCCCGCAGGGGGCAATTGACCGCTGGTCCCTCACCGTTAGTCGTAGACCCTTGAATGGGGCAGTGGTGGCTCAGTCGGTTAAGGCTGTGGGTTACTGGGTTACTGATCGGAAGGTCGGGGGTTCGAACCCCAGCATCGCCAAGTTGCCACTGTTGAGCCCTTGAGCAAGGCCCTAATCTGCTCCAGGGGCGCTGCTCCGTAAGCTGGCTGACCCTGCACTCTGACCCCAGTTTCCTAATTGGGATATGTGAAAATTGAGCAATTTCCCTCTGGGATTAATAAAGTTCTATAAAAAAAAAAAAAAATTGTGCGTCTTATCCGGGAGGGGGGTGCAGTGACGTCTCTGAGGGGCTCTGACGTCTCTAGAGTGCTTATCATGTTGCTAGCATTATGCTAAGAATATTAGCATGTTGCTAGCATCATGCTAGCTATATTAGCTTTGTGCACTTAACATGATTACCATGTTCCTATCATGGAGTTAAGCACCACTCACATTTTCTTCAGGAAATGTACCTCTCTAGTTATAAAATGTTATTGTATTAAAAAAAAAAAGAAACGCCCCTTTTTCAGGACTGTGTATTTCAACAATAATGTTGTAAAAATCCAAATAACTTTACAGATCTTCATTGTAAAGGGTTTAAACAATGTTTTCCATGCATGTTCAATTAACCATAATCAATTAATTAACATGCACCTGTGGAATGCTCGTTAAGACCTTAACAGCTTACAGAAAGTAGGCATTTAAGGTCACAGTTGTAAAAACGCAGGACACTAAAGGGCGCTACAGGGAGACAGGAAGGACAGCTGATCATCCTCGCAGTGGAAGACCACGTGTAACAACACCTGCACAGGATGGGTACATCCGAATATCACACCTGCGTGACAGGTACAGGATGGCCACAACAACTGCCCGAGTCACACCAGGAACACACAATCCCTCCATCTCACAGCAAGAACTGACAAATCTGGTCCAGTCCATGAGGAGGAGATGCACTGCAGTACTTCAAGCAGCTGGTGGCCACCAGATACTGACTGCTACTGACTGATTTTGAGCCTCCCTTCATTCAGGGACACATTGGGAAACATTTTTACTTTATGTCTTATGGTGTCGACTCTTTTAGTGTTCATACAAATATTTACACATTAAGTTTACTGAAAGTAAAAACAGCTGAAAGTCAGACGGCGTTTCTTTTTTTGCTGAGTGTGTGTTTGTGCATATATAACATCAGAAAATCACAATAACTGCACAGTGACTTTAATGGCTGGATGGTTAAAGGATTCAAATAATTATTTATTTGAAAATTATTTAGTTTTATAAAATAAATTCATAAAATGTGCCATGAACATCTAATGTTTCTGAAAGTTGTTCTGTGACCAGACTGACTACATAATAAAAAAGGTTTTGTCTGTACATTGGTCAGAACTTGCTCTTTCAATGTCATACTCAATGTCATATGTCTTGCTCTTAACATGTCATACATTGGAGGAAAAAATTTGGAAAAATTTGTCTGCGCGTCTCTGTCTGTATGTCTGTTCAGCCAGATTTTGTCACAGAATCATGCACTTAGTCTTATGGACAGAATTTGAAGTGGTATAAGTGAATTTTAACACGTTGGAGTCATTTTTAAGACAAAACTTCATCTTTATCTTCTTCTTTGTCTTTCGGCTGTTCCCTTTCAGGGGTCGCCACAGCGAATCATCTGCCTCCATCTAACCCTGTCCTCTGCATCCTCTTCTCTCACACCAACTAACTTCATGTCCTCTCTCACTGCATCCATAAATCTCCTCTTTGGTCTTCCTCTAGACCTCCTGCCTGGCAGTTCCAACCTCAGCATCCTTCTACCCATATATTCACCATCTCTCATAAGGGCCAGGGATAGCTCAGTGGTTAAGGCATTGGACTACGGTTCAGAAGGTCCCAGGTTCAAATCCCACGACCACCAAGTTGTCCCTGTTGGGCCCTTGAGCAAGGCCCTTAACCCTCAACTGCTCAGATGTATAATGAGATAAAAATGTAAGTCGCTCTGGATAAGAGCGTCTGCCAAATGACTAAATGTAAATGTAAATCTCTCTTCTGAACATGTCCAAACCACCTCAATCTGGCCTCTCTGACTTTATCTCCAAAACATCTCACATGGGTTGTCCCTCTGATGAACTCATTCTTGATCCTATCCATCCTTGTCGCTCCCAAAGAGAACCTCAACATCTTCAGCTCTGCCTCCTGTCTTTTCTTCAGTGCCACTGTCTCTAAGCCGTAGAGCCCTCTCACCTCTGCCCTTAACCTAGCTTCCACCACTCTTTCCCACAGCTTCATTGTATGGCTCATTAGCTTTATACCTCTGTAATTGCCACAGCTCTGCACATCTCCCTTGTTCTTAAAAATCGGCACCAATACACTTCTCCTCCATTCCTCTGGAATCCTCTCACTCTCCAAGATCTCGTTAAACAAACTAGTCAGAAACTCTACTGCCACCTCTCCTAAGCACTTCCATACCTCCACAGGTATGTCATCAGGACCAACAGCCTTTCCACTCTTCATCCTCTTCAACGCCCTTCTCACCTCACTTTTACTAATATTTTCTACTTCCTGCTCGACAACAGTCACCTCTTCTACTCTTTTGTTCTCTTTCGTTTTCCTCATTCATCAACTCCTCAAAGTACTCCTTCCATCTTCCCATCACCCTCCTGGCATCTGTCAGTACCTTTCCATCTCTATCTTTAATCACTCTAACCTGCTGCACATCCTTCCCATCTCTATCTCTCTGCCACCTCTACCTTCACCTTATGCTGCATCTCCCTGTACTCCTGTCTACTACCTTCAATCCTCTCAGTGTCCCACTTCTTCTTAGCTAGCCCCTTTCCCTGTATACACTCCTGGACTTCCTCATTCCACCACCAAGTCTCCTTGTCCCCTTTTCCCTTACCTGATGATACACCAAGTACCCTCCTATCCGTCTCCCTGATCACATTGGCTGTAGTTGTCCAGTCAACTGAAAGCACCTCCTGACCACCCAGAGCCTGTCTCAACTCCTCCTGTCTCGACTTTTTCCATTTCTCATCTGTGATTCTCTCTCCGATTACCGAACAGGGAGTGTATTTGTCTGAGCACCAAAGAAGGACAACTTAGTGTAAACAAGGCGTCAGATACTCAACCTTACAGAATGTCATTTCTGTCTATTAATAAGTTAGACAGAGAGTTCTGCTGGACAGAAACACACACGTACACGGACGTGGACATCAACCTCTAATAATAATAATAATAATAATAATAATAATATCACTGATTACATTAAAGATCAGCAGATTATTATTTGATTTAACTTTTTAACTGTTTCTATAAACTCTTTTCTTCCTTTATCAAAAAAAAGGTATAATTTAAAATTTAACATTAAAGTAACAAAATATATTTCACATACAAGTAATGTGTCTGTCATGTTAATTATAAATGATTTTGGCATCAGCAAAACTAAGTGACAGCACTTTTCACCGCTAGGGGTCACTAGCGTGCTATCACGTGTCCTTTGGTAGAATGGTTCAAGGATTTAAACAATTATTGAGTTAAGACAATTCGTTAAAATCTAAAAAACAGAATATTGTGAAAGTTTTTTTGTGAGACTAATTCTAAATTAATTACACACACAGTAAAATATTTCAAGCCCTTGTTGGTTTTAAATGTCATGATTATGATTTACAGATCATTAAGGTAAAACAAATCCAGTTTCTCAATAGAACATGTCCTAAGATCAATCAAAAAAGGAATTACAATACAGAAATGTCAATCAGATGATATGTTAGTTTGTTTTGTCTCTAAAGGCTCGTCACATGTCTCGTCACTTGTGCCAAGCGTGCTGATGTGTGTTACAGTAACTCACACAACACTTATTGTTTTGTCTTTTAAGGTCAGTTTGTTTAATTGGTTTATTCAGGCATCAAAAATACACTTTGCTGATTTAGTTTAAAACCCTTTAAACTCAATCCTGGTACAGATTCGTGCTGTTAATAAAGCGTATATCAATGAGAATAAAAATATATATTTGTGTTTATATGGAAGCGTTGCTGGTGTGTGTTAACGTGGAGGCTTCAGACTTCAAACTGTGTATTTGGGTTTTTGGAAACGTCAGGTAGAACGAAAGTCATCATTACTTTTATAACGGTACATTTTATTACCAGAATATGGAATATTTTCAATGCAATTCAATTTTATTTATATAGCGCTTTTAACAATGGTCATTGTCTCAAAGCAGCTTCACAAAAATGAAAGAAAATTTGCAAAAAAAAAATTATAATAAAAATAATAATAATAATAATAATAATTTTAGAAAAGAAAATAATTGGAAGTGTGAATGTGTGAGAAAAATGTGTAGACAATAATGAGACGAATGAATGAAATGTCTCTGATGAACAAGCCAAGGGTGACGGCAAGGAAAAACTCCCTGAGATGGCATTAGGAAGAAACATTGAGAGGAACCAGACTCAACAGGGAACCCATCCTCATTTGGGTGATATTTGATTGACATCGCAAAAATGTAGCACTCTCAAAAGTAGCATATTATTATTATTATTAATATTATTATTAATAGTTTTTTTTTTATTGTGCTTTGCACTAGCCATGAGTTTGTTGTTTATTCCTGATAAGAGATAATAAGTGTCTCTCGGCTGCTCATTCAGACTTTGAGCCCTTTCTCCTCACCCCACTATGCTCTGGTGTGGCGTCTCTCCGTCTCTCCTCAGCTTTCTGTATGTCTTATCAGTGTGTCCAATAACGAAAAGCGAAGTTGTGGTCAGAGAAACGCACGTGGGTGACGTGGATGTGTCCGAGCTTGGCTTAAATGGGTATTTGAAGTAATCGGGGATAGAGTACAGGTGTGGAGCGCAGGAAGTGAGGCGGTGAGATGAACGGAGTGGTTGGGAACGGGAGTGTTCAGGTGATCAGGGCGAGGCTGTGGCTTGACGTGACGTGACAACGCAAGCTTTTTACGGAATCAGCTTGTTTTGGTTTCCTACATCTTGTTTGTTTTGACACCTTGTCAAGTGACTGTTGCATTTGCATACTCATTAATATTCATTAGTGTCTGCCAAAGATGGGCGTGTTGACAGGATCAGCCACGTCTGTGTTCAATTACTTCAGCGTTTATACAACAATACTCAATACAATACAATACTCTTCATTTTAACACACATTCTTACACACGTAATATAGATTTTGAGAACCATGTATGGTCTGTGTCAATCTTTAAAAAAAAGATTTTTAAAAGATATAATGGCTAAAATGCCTTGAGGTTTAAGGAGCTACTTATTTATGCGTATTTAGTTTAAATCAGTCAGTGAAGATTTTTCTTTTATAGTTTTTTGTAACGCCTGTAAACTTTTTAATGTTAAACATTGAAGCTGTTTAAGTTCACAAGAAACAATTCGCAGGCAAACAGTGCCATTTCTTTTGCACTAACTTGAACGTATTTTGAATCTTTCAGACACTTGAATGTAAGTTGCTTTGTTTTAAGCCTCTGATTGCAGACAGTCAGTGTTTTTTTTTCACTAGACTTGAGTGTATTTTGTCTTAAACATGAATGTATGTTGCTTGTAAGTTATGAACAGGTTTAATGAAAGTCACTTGCTTATCGCCAATCATTCTGGACCTTTGACCTTGACTAGAAATCAGATCCAGACCTTTGAATATTTAGTTTAAGAAGCTCTTACGGCAATTTACGGCAATTATTTTAATCTGCACATCTTTGGACTGTAGGACGAAACCAGACAACCCAGAGGAAACCGACCAAGCATGGGGCGAACATGCAACCCCTATCCACACAGACCCGAGTCAGGAACCAAAGAAAAATCATCGTCATCCTAAAGAAAATGGTTATTAAAAGTGTTTAAAAAAATCTGAATTAATATTTCAATGTTTCTATTTTCAAATAGATTGATTATTCAGATTTTACACAAACACTGAATTTCGATTGCATTTGGGCAAAACCACGTTTTCATTCAGTTTCAGATGTCAGGACCAGATCTAATCTAATTATATTAAAATTATATGTAAAACTTAGAATTAAGATGACTGTATTTAAATGTCAAATGTTTAACGACAGAATTTCTAACCTCATTGAATCCTGCCTACGTAATGATTAATGATTCATATGATTCAAATAAATTCACACGAGGAACCGATTCGTTAGTGAATCATATCCCTGATGTGTCAATGCGACTGAAAACACCGCAGGTTTCCTGTAAACAGCTGCTGTTTGTTTACCTACAGATTGTGTAGATTACTTAAAGATGAAAAGTCTTTCTGTTTACAGCAGATGAGTGAAAATAAATCCTGAGGAAAAAGGAGAGACTTTGGGGGATTTTCACAGGTGAGTCCGTGACTGGATTCTGGGTGAGTTAGCATTAGCTTAGCCGGCTAGGCTAACCGATGATAAACTCACTCCACACCATTAGGGGTTAAATTTACAGCAAATAAACTTTAAAATTAATTATAATTAACGCAATTCATTCAGAAATAAATAGGTTATTTCCCTCTACAGTAATCGAGGACACAATGTGACATAAAATAGGCCGCGGTTAGCATGCTAACGCTAACTGTTGTCTTTTCTAAGGCCTGTAAACAAGGAGGTATTTATATGTTTATTTATGTATTTATTTGCAGTGAATGTTTGTAAGAGACAAAAAATTGTATTAGCTTATTATTTCATGTTTCATTCACAGCAGCCCAAACTCGTCATCAGTGTGATTATTAATGTACATTTGGTTTTAGCTAGTTAGCGGTGATGCTAAGCGCTAAGTGGGAGTGTGTGTGTGTGTGTGTGTGTGTGTGTTTGTACCAGCGGGCTGTAAACATACACACGTCACATACTAAATGAATCCCCTGCTTTTCCACATGTTTCCACATCAGTATAATTAAGGAAAATAAATAATTTAAATATCATCATCATAAAAAAGGAAATATGGATCCAGAGAAATGTATTTTGTTTTGTTATATGTACAATGTATAATGATTTGTTAATGTGCAGTGTGTGTTCAGATAATTTTTAATTAATT
Organism: Channallabes apus; assembly: GCA_030522415.1. Classification (NCBI taxonomy): domain Eukaryota; kingdom Metazoa; phylum Chordata; class Actinopteri; order Siluriformes; family Clariidae; genus Channallabes; species Channallabes apus. The sequence continues at coordinate 24,163,779 of CM060117.1, read as the reverse complement.
TTTGTTTTTTTCGAGAGTAATTCTTAAAATTTGTCATTTGAATTGTAAAATACTTTAGTTTACCTACTGATCTAAAAATAAATCGTAGTCTAAATATGAGTTATTTTAAGGTTTTCCGGTAGAGATTAGAATCACCAGACCCTCACGATACCCAGGTGTCGATTCGATTTGTATTGTGTATTTTGTAAATATCCATATTCTATATATAAGTTACACAGGATGAGCAAAACTTGCGATTTTACTTGAATTTACAGACTTGTTTCCCGGAAGAAAAAGGTGAACAGTTAACAAAAACCTTTAAAAAATGATATACGACTCTTATAATATACAATGTTATCTATATTAGTCTTTTACAGGACCTCTGTGTTCAGTGAAATATAGTCGGTTATTTGCAGGGGAATTTTGACTTTACAAATTACAGACATGGCTGCTTCACATGGGATTAAGTTCACAGACAACTTCAGTAGTTATTACAAATCACACCGAGGTCACCATGTAACACTAGCAAATTTAGCAAATAATTTGCTCCTGACCCATCCACTCAGGACGCTGTGCATCCAGTGCGTAGCTGTTTGGCCATCGAGTGGATTTGAACTCGGGCCTTTCGCATGGCAGGCAATAAACCTACCACTGAGCCACCAGTGCCCCCCTCAACTGCAAACGTATATACATGAAGCTCTATTTAAAAAAAGAAAAATAAATTTTGAAATCAATGTGGAGAAATGCGATTGATTTGATACATCACTGAATCGTTTGTTTGTTTTGTTTCCCCATCCCTATTACCCAGTTTTCATTCCAAAAAGGTACATGAAATTGTCACAGTGTATTTGAAGATCAAAGTGACCTAATTAAAAAAAAAATAAAAAATCAAATACACAAGATGACGTGCAGTGAAATGCGTATACGCTTAGACATGTATGTTATAACTCACTGTTAAAGAAATTTTAATTGGTATTAAAAGTGAGGCGCTCGTTAGGAACAGACGATGTGGCAAAATCACAATACTCGAAATCATCACGAGTTTAATGATATGCAGAGCTGATGTTGATGAGGTGTCGCTAATTAAGCATCTTCAGGGTTTAACAGGTCAAGGGGGATCCTTGACCAACTTTTATAAAAGCTGAAATAGTTAATGTATAAATAATTTTCAAATATTCTTTTAGTTGCTTTTCAGAATGATTACAAAGTGACTACAACTACACGATGTGTGATATAAAAGTGTTATAGGATTAAAAGTCAACAAGCAAAGAGAAACAGTTGGTTTATGATTGTTGTGCAATAATAGAGAAATGAAGGTGTTTGTGTGTCGAGTCCTGGTGACCCTCCACACACCTGCGCTGTAACAGGGTTCGGGCGTCTGATGGTCGTGGTGTGTGGATGAGGGTGGTGGGTGTGTGATGATGATGATGATGAGGGTGGTGGGTGTGTGATGATGATGAGGGTGGCGTAATGAAACACCCCAGTGAAGCAGATCAGCAGGACGAGATCTACTGAAGGTTATTAGTGTGTGATTTTGGTGCAGGTGGTGGAGAATTGTTGAGGTAATAAACTTTTTAAAACCTCCAGTTAAAAGCCTCTACATGTCACTGTGTCACAAAGGCCATTTTATTAGGTATAGGTCGGGTTGCAGGTGTATAATTAGTGACTGTATCAGAATTACCTGATACGATAATGAAACTTGACGCGTGTCGTGATGTTTAGTAGTAAAGTAGCGGAACACTTTGTGACTTTTGTGAGTTCAGGATGTAAAATGTTTCACTGATAAATAGTTTAATAAATTCATATGATGAAGCAGTTAGACCCAGATACTTGAAACATTTTCTGGACCGATCATTTGAATAAGTATTTAAATGTCTTAAAAGTGATTGTATATGTATTTACTTTTTTTTAGCTTCTAGAGCAGTGTGTGTTGGTTTGTGTTTAAACTTGATCTGTATTTACTCCCATCTCTCTCTCTCTCTCTCTCTCTCTCTCTCTCTCTCTCTCTCTCTCTCTCTCTCAGAATGGCGAGCTGCGGGGAGGTCGATCACTCCATGGACGCACTGGCCTCAGGTAAAAAAGTGGGAGGCGTAAGAGATGGCAGCGGAAGCCCCTCCCCCTCTCCTCCCCCTTCACTTCCTGTCCCGGAGTGCGCGATATGTTTGCAGAGTTGCGTCCACCCGGTGCGCCTCCCCTGCGGCCACGTCTTCTGCTTCCTGTGCGTGAAGGGCGCGTCCTGGCACAGCAAGCGCTGCGCCCTGTGCAGACAGGAAGTGCCCGAGGACTTCCTGGACCGCCCCACACTTCTTTCCCCGGAGGAGCTGAAGGCCACGGCGACGGGGGGGAGGAGTTTAGGCGGCCACGCCTGGTACTACGAGGGCCGTAACGGTTGGTGGCAGTACGACGAGCGCACGAGCCGCGAGCTGGAGGAGGCTTACCGCGAGGGGAAGAAGAGCGCCGAGATGCTCATCGCCGGCTTCCTGTACGTGGCCGACCTGGAGAACATGGTGCAGTACAGACGCAACGAGCACGGCCGGCGCAGGAGGATGAAGCGTGACGCCGTAGATGTCCCCAAAAAGGGCGTGGCTGGACTGAGGTTGGATCCAGAAACCGCAACAGGGTCCGGGTCTAATTCTGTTCCTAGCTCTGGATCCGTTTCCCCGGCGTTTCCGGGTCCTGTACTCACGGATTCGGGTGTAAATTCAGACGGAGGAGTGACGGAGAGCGATGTCCGGGAGAGAGACGTCCGGACAGAGAGACAGATGAGAGAGAGACAGAGGGACAGAGTTTCTCCAGGCTTCTCCGATTCCACAGCCGCCGATCCGACCCCGAGTTCAGAAGCCGCAACATCGGAGAGGGAGAACTCGGCGGACGGAGCTGACATTAGTGGAGCCAGTCGCACGCAGTCTTCATTTGCTCCGCCTCCAATCCGTCCTCCCATCATGTTGGGCGGCGACCTTCACCATAACCCTCAACTCGTCCAGGCGTTCGCGCAGCTCCACATCAACCGCGCCGCCCCGGAAGAGGACGAGGAACAGGAAGTGGACGACGACGATAACGAAGACGATTCGCCCACCGCCCCCGACCCGTCCGGTTACGAATCAGAATCTGGAACGAGTGAAGATGAAGACGAGGAAGGAGGAGACAATGAGGAAGGTTTGAGGCACAGACTGCAGAGTCTGGACGCGGGAGTTCGGTCACGCAGTCCAGACGGCCAGTGCACGGTGACGGAGGTGTAGCCGTCTGCGCTGTGAGACGTGAACGTGGACGGTTTAGAAGTTGAGAAGCAGGACGTGCACTTGTGTCTTAAACGTATGAACCTTCGGCTGAATCCCAAACTCTAGCATGTGGAGAGAACATCTGGTTAATTTAGGTGTCAGTAAAAATAAAAAACGGAAAAATACTTTATAATTGAAAATTTACTCCAGCTAGCTCGTTAGCTAAATAGAAATTAGGGGGAAAACGCCTGCTTTCTCGAGCACTCACAGAAGCGTAACGCTAAAACTAAGACCTGTAGCTGTTACTTTATGCTGTTTAATATCTGTCAATTCGCTCGCCGCGGTTTCTCGGTGTTAAAAACTCCTCCTGGTGCGCTGTGAGTGACGCGGACGTTAGTCGAGCCACCGAGAACAAAACCCGAAACCTCACATAATCATGATCGCAAAATAAAATCTGTAATTCTGTGTTCTTTAAGAATAAACGAATAATCAGTGAGAGAACACTAACTACGTCTGGAGTTTGGGACCGAGCTTGTGTGTGTGTGTGTGTGTGTGTGTGTGTGTGTGTGATGTATAAACGTGTGTAGATATGTCAGGGAGGCGGAGACGTGAAGTGCGATCGGGTTCCTGATGAGACGAGACACGGAGGAACTGCTGAACATCTGGACAAGCAAAAACAAAACAACATAATCCTGTAATTATATAACCTTCATTCAGCCGGAGCGGACAGAGGACAGAGAGCGCTCAGTGTGTGTGTGTGTGTGTGTGTGTGTGTGTTGCATTGTGTGAATGTTTTGTTCTTTTGTTTGACCTTCATCCTGTCTTTCTCTGGCAGGGGTGTGAGTGATGCAGACTCGACTTCCTCTATTGTTCTCCCTCCGTTTCTCTCTTTCTTTACCATCTCTCTCTCTCTCTCTCTCTCTCTCTCTCTAACAGGGCTGAACTCTGTGTTCCATCACATCATAACTTATTAGACCACTGACTCCAGATAGTGACGTGTGTGAGTGTGTGTGTGTGTGAGCTCACACCCCGTGTCTCATGTCTCTCTATAGGTTGTTTTTTGTATTACTGTGCTGTGATTTGAAGGAAGTGCTCGTACCCCCAGGCTGAGGCGCTATGAACTCTGGGAAATGGAATTTTATTTGAGGATTTTATTCTAGTCGTAGCTCTTCATCATCTTCAGCGTCCGGTTCTGAGATTTTAACTATTGTTTGTTTACTCGGTCCAGATTCTTTTCATGTCCAGTGTTTTTTTTTTTTTGTTTTTGTTTGTTTTTTTTTGGTCATCAAATATAAATAATTGATAATAGCTATAATAACTTCTTTTGCTGTGTTTTGTTTTAATGGTGGTGTGTCTTCTCTTTTGTTACTAAATTGATTGAATTAATAAAGTGTTGTCTATTATTTGTCTGAAATGAAGCTTCCGGAGTTTAATTTCTCACTTCACATGTTAACAAGCAGGAGTGGAATCCAATTATTATTATTATTATTACTGACAAAGTACAATGGATTGTTTTTTTTTTTGTTTTTTTTTCTATTTCCTTGGGACAACGATATTTTAAATAATATACATTTATTTTTAAACAGACTCCAAGATCGGCCTCTCCAAAAGCAATATCAATATATTTAACAAAAAGAAAAAAATGAAACACTGTTATGTTGTGGTGTTGCTGCAGCCGCACAATTGTTTTTGTGTATTAGGTTGAGATTATTATTATTATTATTATTATTATTATTTTACTTGCACACCTGGATCAGGTTGAGTTCAACACAATTTTCAGTAATATATTATGACTCATTTGCTCTACCAAAAAGTTTAGCAGAACATTAACAGTAGTTCTTAAGATCTACCGCAGCGTTAAGAGTGTGTGTGTGTGTGTTGGGAGAGGATCTGGGAGAGGTTGTGATCTCTTCTGGAGGTGACCGCTGTTAGCCGCGGCAGTCTTCTCACGACTTGAAACGCACACATGAAGGACGTATCATTTTCACACTCCTCCAAGTCCATGAAGTCCCGAGGCTGCAAGAGAGATGAAAAGCCACAGAGCTCGTGTAAAAAGCTCCCGAAGAAACTCAAACACCCCATAACAAGCAAAAACTATTTCCCTTTTTAGTTTATATACGTAGAAAACACTGTTGCTCCTCCACATTTATTTGTTTGATCCAATTTTCCTACCAATATTCAATAGTTAATCATTAGATCTGTTAAGATTTGTTTGACCTGGTTGAGTGACGGCTCCCGATTTCCTCTTTTATCATCTTCTCCCCTCTCAATCTAAATCTTTATTCATTAATTATTCTGTAATGAACCGAGTTTTATTTGCGACACCTCCAAAGCAGTGTGTTGGTGATGAGATGTTTAGATGTTTAGACTATCCATTACCCTTTCTGGGTTACAGAAGTGTCGTTAGTAGAGCGACGACGTAAGAGATCCGTGACAGTTATGTATATGGTGGAATATAAGCTGCCGTCTGGCAAACACCACTAACCTGCTGGACAAACCACAGAGGCATGCTGAGAAGCCGTCCGCTCTGACCCTCGCTGCGATCTGCCTTCACCAGCGTCCACCCTGTAACCTCATTTAACCCGAAATGTGCCTCAGGTCTTCTCCATCAGTGACGAGGAACATGGACGAGGAAAGCATCTCATGTAGACCCTGGAGTGAAAACAAGCACGTCACCAAAAAAAGCACATTGTGTCATTTGTCTTAGATGGTTTAGATTCGTCCCAAGATGGTAATGGCATCTAAATGCTTGTTTCATAAAAACCTGTAATGAAGCAGCGTTACAGTTTCCAGCACAAAGCTGATTAGTGTTTTATTCCTCTTGTACCAGTTTATCAAAATAGCTACATTTTTTTCATTAAAACCTTTGTACCTTTTGTCTTTATAGTTATGTTTAACGGTGTTAAGCCTCTCTTTATTCTCTCTTTCTGAGAAACCACAAAGAAGCGTAAACTCCCAAACTGTTCTGAAGGTGTAAGAAAACTTCACACTGACACTGGAGACTCCTTCCATACATGTTACAGAAACACATTTCTCTTCGTAAAACTTCACCAACTTGTAAAACCTGCTGGTTATCGAACGAGTCGTTGCTTTGGAAACCACAGCGTATTTGCACGAGTTAATATAAACAATATTATATTATTAATAACAATATTATTGTCAGAGCTGCTGTTAATTATAGAGAGAATTTATTAACACCTTCTGACCAATCAGTGAGCAGAATTGTGTGGTTTAAAGAAATAATAAAATAAAACCAGTTTGTCCCGCAGCACTGATCCTGATGTCATGGCTCGGCCCCGAGGCAGGCCGTGTGGTCGTATATGGTGCTCCAGAGCTTCAGCATCGCAGTCTGAGATATTCTTTACCTTTTATAACCTATAAATATGATCATGTGGACCGAGCAAGCAGATCCCAGATCAGCTCTCGTCCTGTCCGGAGCAGGTGCCATGAAAAATAGCTGTGGAGTGTCGTAATGGAGACAGACACAAGATGTGTCATGAATTTTACAGTGAGCTGGGAATAAACACTGACCTCATGAGATCAGGTGATAGACAGATCACACACACACACACACACACACACATTACCTTCTCTGTTGTGCTCACGTTCAGATGCTTTCCGAAACGAAGCTTGATTAACTTGAAACTTGGACTCTATTACAGAGACAACATTCAGCCTGTGATGCTCGTTAGTGTGTGTGTGTGTCCTGTGTCTCTGTCAGCTTTATACAGTGGTGTGAAAAACTATTTGCCCCCTTCCTGATTTCTTATTCTTTTGCATGTTTGTCACACTTAAATGTTTCTGCTCATCAAAAACCGTTAACTATTAGTCAAAGATAACATAATTGAACACAAAATGCAGTTTTTAAGTGAAGGTTTACGTTATTAAGGGAGAAAAAAAACTCCAAATCTACATGGCCCTGTGTGAAAAAGTGATTGCCCCCCTTGTTAAAAAATAACTTAACTGTGGTTTATCACACCTGAGTTCAATTTCTGTAGTCACCCCCAGGCCTGATTACTGCCACACCTGTTTCAATCAAGAAATCACTTAAATAGGAGCTACCTGACACAGAGAAGTAGACCAAAAGCACCTCAAAAGCTAGACATCATGCCAAGATCCAAAGAAATTCAGGAACAAATGAGAACAAAAGTAATTGAGATCTATCAGTCTGGTAAAGGTTATAAAGCCATTTCTAAAGCTTTGGGACTCCAGCGAACCACAGTGAGAGCCATTATCCACAAATGGCAAAAACATGGAACAGTGGTGAACCTTCCCAGGAGTGGCCGGCCGACCAAAATTACCCCAAGAGCGCAGAGACAACTCATCCGAGAGGCCACAAAAGACCCCAGGACAACATCTAAAGAACTGCAGGCCTCACTTGCCTCAATTAAGGTCAGTGTTCACGACTCCACCATAAGAAAGAGACTGGGCAAAAACGGCCTGCATGGCAGATTTCCAAGGCGCAAACCACTTTTAAGCAATGAACATTAAGGCTCGTCTCAATTTGGCTAAAAAACATCTCAATGATTGCCAAGACTTTTGGGAAAATACCTTGTGGACCGACGAGACAAAAGTTGAACTTTTTGGAAGGTGTGTGTCCTGTTACATCTGGCGTAAAAGTAACACAGCATTTCAGAAAAAGAACATCATACCAACAGTAAAATATGGTGGTGGTAGTGTGATGGTCTGGGGTTGTTTTGCTGCTTCAGGACCTGGAAGGCTTGCTGTGATAGATGGAACCATGAATTCTACTGTCTACCAAAAAATCCTGAAGGAGAATGTCCGGCCATCTGTTCGTCAACTCAAGCTGAAGCGATCTTGGGTGCTGCAGCAGGACAATGACCCAAAACACACCAGCAAATCCACCTCTGAATGGCTGAAGAAAAACAAAATGAAGACTTTGGAGTGGCCTAGTCAAAGTCCTGACCTGAATCCTATTGAGATGTTGTGGCATGACCTTAAAAAGGCGGTTCATGCTAGAAAACCCTCAAATAAAGCTGAATTACAACAATCCTGCAAAGATGAGTGGGCCAAAATTCCTCCAGAGCGCTGTAAAAGACACGTTGCAAGTTATCGCAAACGCTTGATTGCAGTTATTGCTGCTAAGGGTGGCCCAACCAGTTATTAGGTTCAGGGGGCAATTACTTTTTCACACAGTAGGTTTGGATTTTTTTTCTCCCTAAATAATAAAACCCCTCATTTAAAAACTGCATTTTGTGTTTACTTGTGTTATCTTTGACTAATAGTTAAATGTGTTTGATGATCAGAAACATTTTGTGTGACAAACATGCAAAAGAATAAGAAATCAGGAGGGGGGCAAATAGTTTTTCACACCACTGTATTTCTGTCAAATTTAGCAGATGATCACAATCCTGACACACGAGCCTTTGTGTAGATTACGATCCTGACTGGTCAGAAGAGAAGGTGTTGATGAGTTCACTATAGCAGCGACTCTGACAGTAGTGCAGGTTTATATCAACGCACCTGCCCTAGTACTGTATGTTATGGTCTCACACACTCCACAAAACTGCAAACTAAAAGAATGTGTTCATTGTATTGTTGGCTGAGACCAGGATCTGGAGGAAGGGGTACATAAGTGTAATCTCAAGTCTCCTCAGTGATGGAGGGGGTCAAGGTTTGGGGTGATATATTACTGTAGATCTTCAAAGGGTGGAAGTTCTAGCACGCCGATATGGACACGTTTCTGTAACATGGATGGAAGGAGACTCCAGTGTCAGGGCTTTGTAGCAGTCAGAGGGAGAGCTGTGACTCCAGAACAGAAGAGGATGCACTACGTGAGGGAACTGGTGCTGCTATAGCATAAGTGACAACAGGAACTATTTAAGTCATTGAAGAAAAAATGTAATGTGATGCTCTTTAATTTAAAAGAGATAATTGTTGGTAAGTTGCTGTGGTGTAAAAGGAATAAAACACTCGTAACTCAGTATTTCTCAGGATTGCTCACTTTTCTCCTTTAGCACTGTTCTAGAATCAGTATTTAAGTGCTTGATACTATTTATAAAATGCTATACATTTAATGGTGTTTTGTCATGTGTGTGTGTATAAATAATTTCTATAGTTATTAGGGTCACTTACAGAGAACACACGATGACATCATGGGGACTCTTCAGCCGTCTGGACAGACGTTGGAGTGTCTGCATTTGAGTGTGTATGTCTGTTGTTTAGTGAGTATCTAATCTTGTATAACATGGACGAGCCCATCTTTAGAGACCATTAGAGACAGTAATGCGTCATGAGGAATAGTTACTCACTGGAGAGAAAGATAGAGGGATTAACACCGGGCTAAATGGAGAAGTGATGACAACACTAAACACAAGCAGACACGACGAGACGACAAGACGATGGTCGGTATTTTTAACATCAAAAGAAGAGTTACATCAAGAGGTGTATCTTATTAGATCCAGCAGTTTGTGGATGATAAACAATATTTTAAAATAATAGAATAAAATGAAAAAAGATTCATAAAGATTTTCAGTAACTTAAAATTATTTGTAAATGAAAACAATCACAACAGTTCTCCTGAGTGTTACAGGTCCGAATTAATTTCAGGAGGGAATGAGGACAATCACATAGATGTATTTTTATTATTTAAGGTTATCTATCATTTTCTAAACAATAACACTTATTTAAAGCTCTGAATCATACTGTAGGTAGACGTCTAATTCCCTTTGATTTTAATGCACTGAATGTCCAATTTGATTCCTTTGCACTAATGTTTAATGTCTGATTTATAGACAGGCTTATAATAATCTGATCTTACAGTATGAATGCAGATCACTGGGTAAATGCATGAATCCGATTGGCTAATTCTGCTTCACACCAAAATGTGTGATGATAATAAAACATGCTCAAAGAAAAACGTGGAAGTGTTCCGTTACGTTAATCAACAATTAATATAAATTTGGCACTATAGTAAAATATATCACCGTGGGTTCAAACCCAAACTCCCACCACTACCCGTTTTTCAGGATTGTAACTTTTTTTGCCAATAACTGTGAAGATGGATACATTAGTCAATGAACAGCTTGATGACGGAGAGAAATGGTGTCTGTTCGCTTCCCTTATTCATTAACTGCAGTCTCCTGAAAACAAATGATTTTCACTCGAACCAAGACTTTATTTCACCTTCTCACCTAATTAAATATCTATGACACAGGCGCGCCTCTTTAAACTGAGTGTGTATGTGTTTGTTTGTATGTGTGTTGTCATCTTTTCATCACGCACACCGTCCTGTCTGTATGTATATATAATCTTGTCCTTGGCAGACAGTGTCTAAGATTTCTGGCACCAAAACAGCATCTTGCCAGCTATTCCAGGCCACATTGCAGAGCAGGCTAGGGTGAGTCTGAGAGGTGCATTATGGGTAGGAATGGGTGTCACTAGTCAGTAGGACCCCCTGGGATGTGATTAGATGGCCTGCCGACGATGCTTTAGAGTGATAAGACAAGGACAAGGAGTGTTAACGCGCCTTAATGAGGATGAAAGGATGCAGCATGAAATGTGGATCTTACAGAGGGAGAGAGAGAGAGAGAGAGAGCATTTTAGAACCCTTTGTTCTCTAGTCATTGTAACTTAAAAGGGTTTTACAACCCTTTCCCGGTTGTCATCATATAAAATGTATCAGTTTAAAAAGTTGCTACAATTGTTTCAGGCTGCTTAATGGTAAGCACTGTAGCGCTTTGCACCTCCAAGGTTAGAGGTTTGAATGTCACCTGATGTCTTGTGTGTGTAGTGTGCATGTTGGGTGGGTTTCCTCCATGTTCTCCGGTTTTCTCCCTCAGTCCTAAGACATGCACTGCCACACAGCCTAGCCAAAAAAGGTGCTGAAAGAAAGTTGTATCAAGCAAAGACAACAACTAAGGGGATCGAGTTGAAAGGACTGGAATTGGGTTAAGAGCTGTCCAGCACATTATCAAACCCCGAATGAGCGTGATGGGAGATTACTTAAATGTTTGGTGAAGTTTACATGAAGATGAAGCTTGGAAGAAATCAGGGCCCTGAGCTTTACTAAGCGTCTCAAAGTAAGAAATCACACCGAAGTGGGCAAAAATTCTCAGAGTAACACAATTTTGGTAGGAGTAGGAGTAAGAGCAATTTATCAATATTCCTAAACTAGGAAATTACTCCCATGTTCAACCAAATGTAGGAGAGCTCCTAAATGGTTAAGACTAGCGAGAAAATCATGTTCAGGCAGAGCAGCACCCCGGAGGAGAGGGGTAAGAGTAGGACCAAGAGTTTATAACCAACATTTACGTCCTACTCTGAGCTAGGAATATTTTTGTTAATATTAAGGTTGAGCACGATTCCCAGGAGTGATTCTGAGATGCTTAATAAGTAGTAACACCCCACAGGGATACGACATGTTAATGACGTGATAAAGTGCTGCATATGATGATGATGCCCACAACTCCATGACTGCAGCGTGTTTTTTTCGCTGATTTCACGCTGTGCGGAGGGAAAGTGTACGAGTCTGAGCATCATCTGCGGTGCTGTAAGAGCAGAGTTTAGTTTATTATTTCGGACACTGTGTCACTGTTTCAAAGCTGCATCTTCACTGTTATTAAAATTCATACAGTATCAGTCACCAGAGGAGACAGAATACGACATGTTCGCGAGTGGATCAGTTAACACCACACGCGATAATAAAAAAAAACTACTTAATTTTTGTCCAACGTGTCTTTTATGAGCTCTGTGTCACTCAGTGTTACTAAAGTGTTCTCCACGTGCGTTTCCTCACTACTAACCAGTTAGGACACCTCCGGAGCTCTCGTACATTTTGGTGGAGATAGAAGTGATTTCCTAATTGCTCTTACTCCTACTCCTACTCCTAAAAGTAGGGTCAAAACTCCATCACTCTGATTTTCTCATTTTTAACTCTGGACAACTCAGACTTCAGGACGTAACCCCCTAATGAAAGTTTTTGGTCAATGCAGGAGACGTTATGGAGTGCTTCTACTCTCCCGTCATAAATACAAGATCTCAGGCAAAATGAATTGATGTTGCATAAGGATTTTAATAATGCCATAAACTACACATGGAAAATTTTCCCAGGGATTTTTTATTTATGTGAAAAACAAAACATTGATGATTAAAAGCTTTATAACATTCAAATTTCAAATTTGTGACAGTTGTGACGTAACTTTCAGGCATGCAGCAGAGCCAGGAAAGAAAATGAGACTTTTGGTATGAAAGACTGCAGTGTTTTTTGAATGAATATATCTCGAGAGGACATGAACAGCTGCGTGTTCACCCCACCGTCATGAGACGAAGCCTTTTATAAAGAGTTAAAAATAAGACAAAAACCACAAGGAAAAATAACAAGTCCACTTCATACAATATTCCAGATGTTTCTTCACCACGTAACTGGATTTCTAAAGCACATCTGAAGTTGTGCAGGTTGTTTATATTACATCAGCAAATTAAAATACTGAAAATATAATATAGTTACATTACAATTCGCTAAACACCAACTGAGTGGAATCTTTAAGAATACAAGAAGAGAAAAAACAAAAAGCAACAATCCAAAAAAAAAAACAATCCTAACTTAAAATAGAAAATAATGCGGAAATGAATGAAGGCCAAACAGAGGGAAGTTTATATAAGTTTATATCAGGCCACAATGTATAACTTCAAACGTTTCATATTTACAACAGCAATGTTACACTTAATTCTCATCATGGGTTTAGAGGAAGATTCCAGCTCTTTACAATTAAAGTTTTCTTAAGTTCATGTTTTTAATACAAGGCGTGCATATATACAAAGATTAAGTGAAGTGTAGAAAGGTGCAAAAAAAAAAAAGAAAGATGAAAAGATTCCAAAAGGCCAAAGGTGAAGGTTTTACTGTGTTCTTCTCTCCTGCTCACATGATCACAGTTTCTGCGTACAACGTGTAGTTACTGAAGCGCTGCTTGGGTTTACAGGCCGGACTAAGGGAGCGGGATCTGGGAGCGATGGACGTGGTGACTGTAGCTGTAGGGGCAGGGCTCGCCCACCTGGATGGAGGCCGCTGATTGGCTGGACGAGACGGACGGGAGAAGCTCCTCCTGCGTGTAGTGGGGGGTGAGTCATGGCTCTCCTACGGGAATCAGAAGACATTACGAGTATGTACATTTTTAACTTGTCTGAAAGAATTTTCACGTTTAGGATTGTTTGGAGGCCCCTCACCTGGTGTGGTGATGGTGTGTTCCTGGGTGAAGGTGTAGAGCAGTTACCCAGGCTCCTCTCTACCATTCTGAAGTCAGTCTGTGGATTGTCTGTAGCCCACTGGGAAGCCTTGACACCCACTTTTGCACCTCTCTGGTCCCAGTTCTGTAGGGCTACAGGCACTCCAGGGTCCTTGACGGGCAAATTCTTGAACATCCGGCTTCCACCGAGCTTCGGGGACCTGGGCACCATTTTGGGCACCAGTGTGGTTACAATTCCATCCTCAATCAGTGTTTTCCCTTCATTCTCTTGCAACATGGCACAAAATTTCCGCAGGACAGACGGGCTGGCGCACCTGCGGTCCATCAGAGGGCACTTTGGCAAATCAGAAAAGTGTGCAGGGTGAGTGAGGACCTGGGCGCGGTCTCTCTGCTTCATTAGGGGTTTATTGACGGATTTCCCAGGGAAGGTGACCTGGTCTTTCCAGCTGACATGTCGAGCTCGGGCTGAGCCTTGTTCGTCCCAAGCCAAGGCTGCATTCTTATTATTCTGCACTTCCTCAAATTCCCCCAGAGACACACAGCCAGTCCTGTGGCAGAGAGGAAAACCCAAACAACTCATCAGAGGAAGATAATAACTATCAGGAAATCAATTATTTAGACCCGAGATGCACTGTGGAGACGTGTAAGACAAGAACATCATTATTGGGAAGGTAACCTTAAATAGTTCAGTTCTAGTGTCATCGTTGTTGCTAGTTTACATGCTTGTGTCTCTATAGAGTGAGAGAGTCGATGTTTAAAGCACAAACCTTCCGGTCACTGGACACGGATTACTGCCGTTCTGGTAATTGTACACACTCTGATTCCCGATGGAGCCCTGGAAGAGAGAGAGAGAGAGAGAGAGAGAGAGAGAGAGAATGGATAACCCTAAACACTGAACTTGACACAATGAAACAATGAACATCCTGATAAACTCACCGTATTCGGGGCTCCGTGTGGTTTCTCTCTGCTTTGGCTCGGACTTTCCACCCCGAGATATCCGTCCAGAATGTCCAGCATCACATCCTGACTGCTAACACTGTAACTCTGAGGACCAGCAGAGCCACTCTTCTGATAATTAACCCCATAACTGTACGGGTCATCGTGTTGCGCTGGGATGTTGTTGACGTTGTGACCATGGTAACCGTTGTTAGGGTAACCACTGGCGCTGTTGACAGGAAGTAACGTGATGTCCAGCTGAGCGGCAGAGTTTGGGTTCATCTCATTGGCTCTTCTGCGGGCTTCTACCATCTTATATAACTGACACACACACACACACACACACACACACACACACACACACACACACACACATATATAAGTCAAACTGTCAGATGCTAATAGTACACACTGTCTGTTTTGTTACTGTTTGTCAGCAACCTAACAGCTGGCGGCGTGTAAGTTGAATATGAAACACATCTGCTGTAAATGTGTATTTGTGTGCGTGTGTGTGTGTGTGTGTGTGTGTGTGTGTGTCCATTCCAGCAAAATATACTTAATTAGTGTCCCGTGCCAGAGTTTGTGTAGTGTCCATTCCAGGTTTAATACATTTGTCTGTCTCCTGTTTCAGAGTGTGTGTGAGAATTTGGGTGGAGCTATTCTTACACACATAAACACACTCTGTGACACACACTCTGCCAACTGCAGAGATACACACACTCTGCTGCCAACTCTGGGGGGGTCAACACCCTTTCGACCAATCAGAATCAACAACAGCACCCCCAGTGTCAGTGTCCTTGCACGGTTCTCTACTCAGTATTTGGTGTTGTGTATCAGTGGCAATATTTTCTTTGGTGTGTGTGTGTGTGTGTGTGTTGTGTGTATTAGGAACGTGTTACATTTTTCATAGAATCATTATTATATATATATATCATATAGTGTTTGTTTGTTTGTGTGTTGTGTCTGTCTCACCTCTTCGATCTTCCTCTGTACATCCTGCAGTTGCTCCTCCCACTGCTGCATCTCCAAGTCGAAGGAGTCGAAGGAGTCGACACACTCTCCGCTCCACATACACACTCCGGGATCCAGACCACGGTGCAGGTCCAGGGCAGCCATCATTCACTCTTTTGTGTGTGTGTGTGTGTGTGTGTGTATCAGTAATGTGTTGAGATCAGCTGAAGATTAGAACAGGAGGTTAGAGTCTGATTCTGAAAGAGAGACAGACACACAGAGAGCGTCAGCATTTGCAAGAGGAGAAAAAGTAAAAGCAAAGGAGAAAAAAAGAAGCAAAAAGAAGATATAAAGGGTAAAGAAGGGGAAAGCAGTGGTAGTGGGAGCAAGAAGGAGACAGGAAGAGGGTCGAAAACATCAAAGGAACCAAAAAAAGATAAAAAAAGAAACGAGATAGTACAGTATAGTAGAGTATATAGTATGTATAGTAGAGTATATAGTGTGTATAGTATATAGTATGTACAGTAGAGTATATAGTGTGTATAGTATATAGTATGTACAGTAGAGTATATAGTGTGTATAGTATATAGTATGTATATAGTATGTATAGTAGAGTATATAGTGTGTATAGTATATAGTATGTACAGTAGAGTATATAGTGTGTATAGTATATAGTATGTATATAGTATGTATAGTAGAGTATATAGTGTGTATAGTATATAGTATGTACAGTAGAATATATAGTGTGTATAGTATATAGTATGTATATAGTATGTATAGTAGAGTATATAGTGTGTATAGTATATAGTATGTACAGTAGAGTATATAGTGTGTATAGTATATAGTATGTACAGTAGAGTATATAGTGTGTATAGTATATAGTATGTATATAGTATGTATAGTAGAGTATATAGTGTGTATAGTATATAGTATGTATATAGTATGTATAGTAGAGTATATAGTGTGTATAGTATATAATATGTATAGTAGAGTATATAGTGTGTATAGTATATAGTATGTATAGTAGAGTATATAGTGTGTATAGTATATAGTATGTACAGTAGAATATATAGTGTGTATAGTATATAGTATGTATATAGTATGTATAGTAGAGTATATAGTGTGTATAGTATATAGTATGTACAGTAGAGTATATAGTGTGTATAGTATATAGTATGTACAGTAGAGTATATAGTGTGTATAGTATATAGTATGTATATAGTATGTATAGTAGAGTATATAGTGTGTATAGTATATAGTATGTATAGTAGAGTATATAGTGTGTATAGTATATAGTATGTATAGTAGAGTATATAGTGTGTATAGTATATAGTATGTATAGTAGAGTATATAGTGTGTATAGTATATAGTATGTACAGTAGAGTATATAGTGTGTATAGTATATAGTATGTACAGTAGAGTATATAGTGTGTATAGTATATAGTATGTATATAGTATGTACAGTAGAGTATATAGTGTGTATAGTATATAGTATGTATATAGTATGTATAGTAGAGTATATAGTGTGTATAGTATATAGTATGTATAGTAGAGTATATAGTGTGTATAGTATATAGTATGTATAGTAGAGTATATAGTGTGTACTGTATATAGTATGTATAGTACAGTACATAGTGTGTATAGTATATAGTATGTATGGTACAGTATATAGTGTGTATAGTATATAGTATGTATATAGTATGTATAGTAGAGTATATAGTGTGTATAGTATATAGTATGTATAGTAGAGTATATAGTGTGTATAGTATATAGTATGTATAGTAGAGTATATAGTGTGTATAGTATATAGTATGTATAGTAGAGTATATAGTGTGTATAGTATATAGTATGTATATAGTATGTATAGTAGAGTATATAGTGTGTATAGTATATAGTATGTACAGTAGAGTATATAGTGTGTATAGTATATAGTATGTACAGTAGAGTATATAGTGTGTATAGTATATAGTATGTATAGTAGAGTATATAGTGTGTATAGTATATAGTATGTATAGTAGAGTATATAGTGTGTATAGTATATAGTATGTATAGTAGAGTATATAGTGTGTATATTATATAGTATGTATAGTAGAGTATATAGTGTGTATAGTATATAGTATGTATAGTAGAGTATATAGTGTGTATAGTATATAGTATGTATAGTAGAGTATATAGTGTGTATAGTATATAGTATGTACAGTAGAGTATATAGTGTGTATAGTATATAGTATGTACAGTAGAATATATAGTGTGTATAGTATATAGTATGTATATAGTATGTATAGTAGAGTATATAGTGTGTATAGTATATAGTATGTACAGTATGTATAGTAGAGTATATAGTATGTATAGTACAGTATATAGTGTGTATAGTAGAGTATATATATGTATAGTAAAAAATGAGAAAAAGAAATTTTGCAAGAAATTGCAAACTGTAAAAGAAGGAAAATAGAAAACCAAAGTAAGGAAATGCGGAAAGGAAGGAAACTGTGATAACTATAATGAGTTAAATTATAAGTAAGTATAATGAGTTAAAATGATATAAAAGCAAAGAAACTAAGAAATGAGACAAAAAAGAGGAAAGAAAATACGTAAAGGATGAAAAAGTAATAGAGAAAATGAGAGAGTTAATATAAAGGAAAAGAGAAGAGGGATAAAAGTATTTATAATCTGTATTTAGTATATATATATATATATATATATATATATATATATATACAGCAGTATTCATATTATACACTACAGCATGTATAACACACACACACACACACACACACACACACAGCTGAACAGTTAGACAGGATGTTTGTGGGCAAGCTTCTCGCTCTGAGCGAGTGTGTGTGTGAGTGTGTGTGAGTGTAACTCCATCCTCCCAGTCGAGATCTTTCTCAGCGTCTCCTTCACCCGGATCTGCTGAGGTCAACGACCCCTGATGGATGACGACCTTTGACCTGCTTGGAGGAGACCGGCGGCGTCCAGTCCTTTCCAAAATACCACCGAGTGCCTTTCTGTGATGCGTGTTTGATTAATGGGAGTGTGGATGTGAAACCCGACACCCGGGTGTCTCCTGCGTGCCGGATGGGCGGAGCCTGTGATGTAAGACGTGTGGAATATTTAGAGCTCTATCACCAGGCTGCGGACGAAATTCTTGCATACGTCCCTGTGGTGTTTATCTTTTTAAACCATTAATCACAAACGGAAAAAAACGTACGAGCCGCGTTCACTCTCGCGTCCGTCACCGCGGCCCGATGTTTACTCGTTAGTTACAGGATCACGGCTTCGGCTGTTTGGACAGAGTTAGAGGACTAATATAGAGAGCGCGTCAGGTTGTGTTACATCAGCCGCCTAAATGTGTCTACAGGAACAATTTGTAATTTACAAACAAACATCACGGCCAATCAGAACAGCCGATTACGCGAGAGCAGCGACGTTTTTGGGCGGGAAAATAGGACAAAATGATATGCATGTTGCGACACACTGTTACAAATATTTTTTTCCCACAAATTCACAAACTCGTGAGTACAAAGATTAACATAACTGTTACTGTATCTCACCGAGCAGCGACATTACAAGGTATTTTTGTACAAATTATAAATGTTACTTTGAGGTTTCCTTGATATTGTTTACATTATGATACAAATTTCAGCACATTTAAAAAATATCGAAATGTGAGCGTCATAAACGTACAACACACGTACAACATTCTCACAGAGGACGAGAACTTCTCAATGTCTCATGTCCTGCAGCTCTAGAGTGAACGTCCTCTCGTCCGTCGCTCGTCTTACCGTCTGTGAGCGGAGCAGCCGCGTCAATCCGACACAAATCAAGTCCTGTACGCGCGAAACGTCTCCTCGTCTTCTTTTCCGTCCTCTCTATAAAATCCCTCAGAGCTGAACTTTACATCATTTTACCCTCAACAGTCCGCTCATCTGTCTCTCTCTGTCCCTGTCCCTGTCTCTTGTCTCACACCAGACGCTTACTGAATGAAGGCGAGGCTGAAAGCGTGGAAACTTTATAGCTCTTCTTTTTTTTCTATTTCGACGTCGGCGTCACTCGGGCCGGTGTGTCATAACAGCAGATTTATGACACCCATGTGAGCGGCTGTCGTCACCGACATCCCCGGGTTCCAATTCCAGCAGGACACACACACACACACACACACGCGGGGCCTGGTTGGACGCGGGAGTGTTTACATGGCCGTGTTATTTTTAACGCCGCTGTTGCCTTTGCTGTTGCTGCTCTGGTTTTGGACGCGGCAGATTCCGCCGCGAGTTTCTGCGCAGGCCGGAGATTCTCCTTAACAACACAATCCTAAACATGATCTTACACACACACACACACACACACACACATGCAGTCTGTTGGGTAATGGTTGTTTTTATTGTTTATTATTACAGATTTATTCCGAGAGTAATCTGATCCGTCTGCAGTCTGGCTGTGAGCTTTAATTTGGCAATAGTCTTGCACAATAGGGGTGTGTGTGTGTGTGTGTGTGTGTGTTTGTGTCTTTCATGCACGCTGTTTTTCTCCTATGCCATCTCACACACACTCTGCACTTGTGTATGTTTTGTCATTCTTTAGAGATATTTGATTATTTCCCTATAAAAACACGTCCCTCGTTATTTACAATATTTTATTCATTAATACAAATTACATAATAATTTGCTGATGTTTCTATCAGTTATATTACGGCTGTTGAATATCCAGGACACGCGCGAGTTCCTGTTCTCACTTACGCTACAGCAGCTATAAACATCTCTCTTTATTCCCTCTCATCACAGTTTGTCATGTGACTGAGAAAACACAGAATAGCTGCAGCTTCCAGACAGAAACCCTGAGCTACTAAATGTGAAAACGATGATGTGATTTCCTGTCATGCCGTCCGTCACTCACCTCAGGAACCAATCAGCAGGACTTCTGGGGTCAATGACCTCGTAAACCGTGCGGCGCTCTGTGTTGTACAGTATCTGCTCCAATGATGCGTGATGTTAAGTCGAATAAAAATAAAACTACAATGCTGATGGAACAATCCCCGGTCACAGCAATGCATTCTGGGTAACGTAGTCTCCTTTGGCACTCCATGTACTTGTAGTTCAAAAATAAATTTTGCATTCCGGCGGAAAATGAAAGGCACTCCGTCTCGTCAGCGGTCCGAGTCCCAGCAGAACGCGTTCTCTCGTCAGGAGAACGCTCGGGGAAACGCCGTCCTGTGTCCGCGCTGCGCGTCCAGGTCCCGGGGCTCCTGAGAAGCACGTCTCCTGTAATTCTGCATGAACGGAAAACGAGCACAACATCTACATACGAACAAAACGAAAGGACGAAAAGGTCTGCTAACGAAAGGATGAGAGAGAGAGAGAGAAAGAGAAAGAGAGAGAGAGAGAGATCACAGCACGAAAAAGAGGGTGAAAAGAAACACGAGTTTGAACATGGTGGCGTAGGAAAGCGAGGAGAAGAGCAGGAGGATGAGGATGAGTAAAATGATCGGCTGGAACATCTGGACCAAAAGAAATGGAAAAAAAAAACGAAAGAAAAACAACAACAACGATAAACGGCAGAATTAAGAAAGAGATGTGCATCAAAAAACCACAGAGGGATGCAAGAAAAGACAGGGTGAGGGGAGAGAGAGAACTCGTCAGTGTATTTAAAGAGACAGAGAGGCTAACGGGAGCAGTTAGCGTAACGCTTTAGTGCTAATCATCATCATCATCAACATGCACTAGAGGGCAACTTTAGAAAAATATAACCATCAAGACATTCTGTAAAATCTTCCAGGTGTCATTTGTTTTCAACTAAATCTAACATTTACATTTCGTAAATTGGTTAATTATTTAAATCTTAAACATTTTGTATTAATCGATGTGTTTGTTTCCCCTCATTCATTTAGTTTCAGTTTCTATTTCGGTTTCTGTCTCCGCCCTCATTGCCAGTGAGTTTACTGAAACTGTAATTCCTTACACGGCCAGCAGAGGGCTTTACACGTGTTACTCACCCCTGAAAAATGAACAAAGTACAGTTTCTGCAGTGTCATGCTGCACACACTCATAGGAACTGATCCTGCACTTGTTTAACTCTGTGACTAACGGTGTCATCCAAAAACATGCATCAACACACACACACACACACACACACTAACTTACAGACATCCGCTCTTCCGAATGCGTTTCGTCCCGTTTGGCTCCGTCCAGTCTCTCTATAAATCCCATGAACCCCTGCAGCTCGTTCCTGAACTCGTTCATCTGCGTGCCGATTCGCTGGAGCAGCTGTCGCTCACGTGTCCTCACGTCTTCATCATCAGCGTCCTCTGCTCCATCCTGCTCTCCGTCAGCCACAAACTCCTGCGTGTGAGCGATGAGGAGCTCGATGGTGTGCGTCAGACGCTCCGCCTCGGCTCGGATCTCCGTCACGCGCTGGCGCTCTCGGGGCGAGCGGGGGAGGAGCGGCGGAGTGGAGCGACGGGTGAGGGGAAGAGGAGAGATAAAGGAGTGCAGCGTGTCCTCCGGGTCGCTCTCGCCTCCGATTGGACCTTCACGCTTCTGATGAAGAGGAAGGAGTGCCGAGGACGAAGAGTCATCGCTTTCTCTTTCTCTTCTTTCTTCTCCTCCACTTTTTTCTCTTTCTCTTCCACCTCTATCTGGCGTTTCTCCTCGTCCTCTTCCTCCTTTCTCTTCGTCACTTGCTCCTCCTCCTCCTCCCTGTTCTCCTACTCTTCCTCCTTCTTCTCTTACTTTTGCTGCTTCTTCTGCTCTAGCTCCTTCTTCTAAATCTCCTCCTCCTCCTCGCTCTATTCTTCCGCTGCTTTCTTTCTCTCCTCCTCTTCTTCCCCCTCTCTCTTCTCTTCCTCCATCATCGCTGGGTTTATTCACCATCACTCTCTTCTCATACTGCAGCTGCATCACTTTCCCGCTCAGTTCGTTCACCTGCAGCCGCGCCGCCTTCAACTCCTCCTTCAACATCTCCATGGCCGCAGCTCCGCCCTCTGATGATAAAGCTCCGCCCTCGGCCGCGTACCTCGACGCCTCTTTGATCCGCAGCTTCTTCAGCTCGCTCTTGACTTTCCTGTTCTGCTCCTCCGCCTCTGCCAAATTCTGCCGTAGAAATTCCGCCTCGTCCTCCACCAGCTGCAGCTGCTCCCTCAGATCAGCGAGCCCCGCCCCTTGGTTTGCATCAGCCACGCCCTCGGTTGTTCCAGGAGAGAGTTCCTCTTCTCCTCTCATGTTGTCGAGCTCCGCCCTCAGGGCGCGGTTCTCCAACTCCAGCTCGACGATCTTGCGCACCAGGATGTTGGCCTCCTCCTCTACCAATCGTAGGCGGAGCCTCAGCTCTGACTGACGGGCGGTGGGCGGGCCCACGGCTTCCCCTTTAAACTGGAGGCTGTCGAAGTCACCAAAAAAGGAGCGATATTTCTGCAGCTCCTGCTCCGCATCGTCCTTCTCCTTGTCCAGCTTCGCCATCTTCTTCCTCATGAGCAGCATCTCCTCGTTAATGAAGGACAGCTGGCACTTCAGATCCTCGCTGTCGTCCTGGCAACAACAACAACAACAAACAACAAAGTACAAGGATACTAAAAGGAGTTATTAATTATTTTTATTTCTCTAATGACTACAACATTTGGTCAACATCTGGTCAATCTGGTGTTTATGTAAATTGTGTCCTCACGTCCTGACTGAGGGTCTGAGCGCTCGTCCTCTCGCTCCTCTGAGGGTCTTTGCTGCCTCTCCTCTTCTAACACACACACAATTAACAAGTTTAATTGTTCTGACCAATAATGCTGATGTATGTGCGTGCGTGTGTGTGTGTGTGTGTGTGTGTGTGTGTGTACCTCTCTGGTTCTTTCCAGCTCGTTCTGCAGCGTCTCCTTGTTGACCTCCAGCTCGATGAGTTTCTCTCTCAGTCTCTCGTTCTCGTTCT
>CM060117.1:24120582-24133082 GCA_030522415.1 Channallabes apus | reverse complement strand
ATTAAACATGTAATATTACTTGGGAAGATGGTGTGCCAGTGGTGTGTGTGTGCGTGTGTGCGTGTGTGGAGTGTACATGTTCCCCCTGTGCGTGGTGGGTTTCCTCCGGGTTCTCCAGTTTCCTCCCACAGTCCAAAGACATGCAGAATAGGCTAATTGATGTTTCCAATTTGCTCGTAGTGTGTGAATGTGTGTGAACGTTAACCGGAGGTTCTACCACGTAAAAGTCGTAAAAGTGGGAATACGTTCAGCGGCCGTCAGCTTTGACCTCGACGGTCCCTAGTTGGACTACAGAGGTTCCTGGATGGATAATATTAATTAGGAACACTTGAAATAGGTTTTAAAGATGCAAATGTATTTAATGAAAACGGTACATTCACATACTTTACATTATAATATGTTTTTTTATTATTGAAACATTTGGGCATCTTTGTCGAATATTAACAATAATATGATCTTACAACGTAAGCAGAAAACGTACCAATCTGGCAACTGTATCCATCAGTTTCAGCACCATCAAAGCCGGACAGCCGCTACACAACCAGAGTTGCCAGATCCACCTATTCACAATAGTAATTTAACATTTATAGAGTGCCATTTTACACTAGAAAATTATTCTTTAAATATTTAAATGGTAACAATAATTATATTTAAAAGTAGGTATGTGGAAGTCGAAGGTTGGATTATTCAGGGATTTTTGTTATAGTGGTGGTTGTTGTTTTGGGTGATATTTTGAGATATTGTATACAAATCTGGCAACCCTGCTCACAACCCGGAAGCGCAGACCAAAGCTGAGACGAACAGTTCAAACAGCGCAAATACAAAGCGCAAATTAACTTGTGTGTTAATAAAGTAGATTTATATAAGTACACAGTAAATACATAGTACACAACTTGCATAGTATTATACTAGAAATTATAGAATGAAAATAATCAGTCACTTCCGGGGTCTACGGGTTGCCATGGTGACTACATTTTTAAAGTTAGCATCTAACTAGCATTTTTTTTTTACAAAGCAAAAACTAACGAAATAAAATACAATGAATACAAATAAATTTATATACAATACAAAACGTTACTATTAAATTCATTGTTAAATGTTGGTTGAATGTTTAAATAATCAAAGTAAATCAATTTGACGTTAACAAGCAGCTTTTTTTCTCTGACTAGCCTACAGCTGGAGCGCGAGCTGTAGAAAAGTTCACTGAAAAAACTGTAAATAATGTTTATACAAGTATAAATAGGTTGTTATCTCCTCCAGGTGTTGTGGCTTCAACACTGAAACTAGTGAGGTTTGAGATATTCCAAGTTGTGTTTGGTGATGAATTTGACCACCAGAGGGCGCTGTTGGTCTGAGGACAGGACATTGAGGTGCAGCTTTACATCATCTAATGGCGCTTTTCCACTGCATAGTACGGCACGACACGGTTCAGTTCAGCTCACTTTTGGGGGGTTTTCCACTGGGAACAGTACCTGGTACCTGGTCCTTTTTTTAGTACCACCTCAGCCGAGGTTCCAAGCGCGCCGAACCGTTACCAAAACGTGACGTGTAAACTCTGCTGGTCACTGATTAGCCGGAGAAAATCGTCATTACTGCGTCACCGAACTTGCGACACGAGACACAACAGAACCGCTATATTTAGAAACAGCCAGAGAAGGATCGCACGCACCTTTTTGTATTAACCATCAGCCTCTTTTGAAACAAACTGCTTCGTCTCGCTGTTAAAAACATCCACATGCCGAGAATGAAGAACACCATGCCGTCGATATGCTCCATTGTTGTGTGTTTGTTTGTGGCGCGTTTACGATGATGTCACGGCAGTAGCGGCGCCGCGACTAAACGACACGTGTGTAATCCCGCCCACTCTAAAGCGTTACTACACTGCAGTGGAAGCGCAAACCGAGCCGAACTGAGCCGAACCGAAGTGAGCTGTACTGAACCGTGCTGTGCCGTACTATGCAGTGGAAAAGAGGCATTATTTAATTCAAGGACACATTTAGAACAAAGACTTTTTAAATATAAAATTACAATTATCTCAGATGCTCTGCTCACTAACTCTGGCTTTTAGTAGTTATTTTATTGCTTCATCTTTACTACTGTCAGCTTACAGATACAGACTTAAGACATTTTTCATAATTGATTGGAGACAGAATAACTGATGTGGAATCGGGTGCTTGGTTGGAGTGACAGGCAGCAGTCACCCCAGGTCTTTTGGAATTACACCAAGGCCCTGGTTTGGACCGGTGTGGTGGAGAATGATGGAGTCGTGCTGGAGAAAAACAGTGAGTTGGTGAGCAGCTGAACCGGTTTAACACTCCGGTGAATCTGCATTACGGTACGCATGGCCCAGCGGAAAACTGTACAATCCCCAATCCTATTACTGCACAATCCCTGAAGCATCCTTATGTGTGTGTGTGTGTGTGTGTGTGTGTGTGTGTGCGCGAGACTAATTTGTCAGCTTTGACCCACTTTGACCAGCAAAATTCATTTGCTTGCTATTGTGCTGAAAGAGATGAAGACTAGCGTTGAACAAGTCTGAGTTCGTCTCCTAAATAAGTTTTTTCACGTCTGTCTGTGAGATTAATAAATATTTAACCAATGAAAAGTATCGAGAACTTGGGGATAAATATTTTAACTTTACTTTATCCACATCATCAGCATTTTAGAATTTATTTCCTAAAGTAAGTGAATTCATGGATGTAGAGATACGCAGGTTCGACCTGACACTGATCATTGAATATAAATAACTATATACCTAGATACTGTAACTGTACCGACTGTAGAGACTAGTGTATTTAACAGCTTTTTCATTACCTTTGAAATCCTTTTGGCAGTGTTTAAGCTTTAAAAATTCCTTGGGAGAAGAACAAGCTGCTAAGTTTTTTTTTTTTGCATGTTTCTGCTTTAATAACTGCAAAAGAGATGCTGGTGAGGGAAGGAGTGTTTATAGCTGCTATAATGTAACTGATGTACTTTTACACAATCATTTACTGTAACTAAACATGAACAAAAAGTGCAACGCGATATTCTTTAATTAAACATGCAATTGTGAGAGACTGCTGGGGTATAAAAACAATAAAACACTGCTGTTATAGGAATATAATCTTGTCACCAAACAAGCCGGGCTTTTTCTAGAAGTGGACAAATTTTTCTCTCTAATAAATCGTCAGAAGTGTTTACTATAACCAGGAGCTCATTTAGCTGGTGTTCAGCGTCCGTCCCATAGTCCCATATTCTTATTGGCCGAAAGATCCGATAAGAATTCACCTCCACACCGACCCGCTCTCTTCTGTAACCTCTCAGTGTGTGTGTGTGTGTGTGTGTGTGTGTGTGTGTAAGCTCTTTTCCAGCTTAAGCCAATTTGCCAAACTGTTTAGGTCAGATCCGCTCTGTACTAGAAGTCCGGAGAGTCGATTTATTACTACAAAAACTTATTTATTGTTACAATTTAAACAGAATCTTAAAGTTTCATAAAGTACAATCGTTTATTTTAGAGTTTATTCAGATCAGAAAGTTTGAGCTGGAGATTATAGTATTAGGATTATAATATAGTATAGTATATTATAGTATATAGTATATAGCAGCTTCCAGAACCTCATAATAAAAGATAAAATCATAAAATACAGAGTGATGGCGTGATGTGACGAGGCGGAGGTACTGTTCATTATTTTTCTCTAACAGCATAGTGTTTTATTTCACTAACAAAAGGTGGTACAAACTATTCTACGACCATTACCAACTCTATTCTAATTCTAATGAGTATTTATTGAAGAATGACAGGATCAGTCACCTGATCATTGTGTTTAGAATTCCAGTCAAAACGATGCTTAAAAAGGGAAAGAAACTTCTGGTTGTCTTTCATATTCTTACATTTCCTACAAAATCCATAAAAACACACTGTCTCTCTCCCACATACACACACATACAGTAAATGGCTAAAAGTATTGGCTCTCCTGCCTTCACATGCATATGAACTTCCAGTTCCTAATCCATATGGTTTAATATGATGTTGCAGCTATGAACAGCTTGAACTCTTCTGTGAAGGCTTTCCACATGGTTTAGGAGTGTGTTTATGGGAATTTTTGACCATTCTTCCAGAATCGCATCTGTGATGTTGGACGAGAAGACCTGGCTCACAGTCTCCACTCTAATTTATCCCAAAGATGTTCTGTCCTTCCACACCACACTCGCTCATCCAGGACTTTATGGACCTTGCTTTGTGCACTTGTGTGCAATCATGTTGGAACAGGAAGGTGTCGTCCCCAAACTGTTCCTACAAAGTTGGGAGCATGAAATTGAACAAGATGTCTCGGTATGCTGAAGCGTTAAGAGTTCCTTTCACTGGAACTAAGGGGTGGAGCCCAACTCCAGAAAAAAACAACCTCACATCAAAATCCACACTCCACCAAACTTTACACTCGGCACAATGAAGTCAGACAAGTACCGTTCTCCTGGGAACCGCCAAACCCAGACTGTGCACTATGAGTCTCAGCATCGGCTGACCCCGCTGTGTGATTTTACACGACCTCTAACACGTCATGGCTGAGTTGCTGTCGTTCCCAATCGCTTCCAGTTTAACACCACTTGACAGTTGACTGTGAAATATGTGGAAATTTCACGACTGGATTCATTGCACAGGTTGCATCCTATCACGGTACCACACTAGAATTCACCGAGCTGCTACGAGCGACACATTCTTTCACAAATGTGTGTAGAAGCGGCCTGCACACTTAGGGGCTGATTTTATACACCTGTAACCATGGAAATGATTGGAACACCTCAATTCAATGATTTGGGTTGGGGGGGGGGGGGTGAATACTTTTGGTAATATAGTGTACATACACCCAGCTTTATGTATGTTTTGGTTAATAAGTTTTATGATGCATAACACTATTTTAACCGCTGTTGGGGAAATTATTTATAAAAGTACGCAAACCTGAAAATGTTCATCACGCTCTTAAACTCAGCTGGCAGCTACTCGATTCTGTGACATGTTCGTAAATCCTAACTTCGTTGCTCCACTGATCAGTTGTAAAATCATCAACCGTGTTTGCAGCAGTGATCGTCATTGCTCGATTTGATTTTAAATTTATTGAGCCTTGAAGAAGAACATCAGTCCACACTGAGTCTCCACATCTGTAGAGTCTCCACATCTGCAGCTCTAAACGCTCGGTTTATTTACAGCACAGTTTCCACCGCTGGTAATTACACATTTATAATCATCATACATGAGGCCAGAAAGCAGAACGTGCAATAAATATGCAGTGGAAGATCTCAGAGAAAGTGCTCGAGCTGAACATGCCCTAAATCTCTACAACATTGTGTGTGTGTTTGAGGGCAATGTGAAGAATTATGTGAATTTCCTGATTCTAGCCGATTGCTGATTCAAAAACTACAGGTGTACTGTGTTGACATACTTGTATAATGATTTGGAAGATTTCTACTTTGTTCAAGTAAAACTGGAGCTTTTCATTGTGCAGAATAACAGAACACATTTCTGAGAGTAAAAACTCCCTTTATTTCTCTCTATAATCCGCTGCTACATTAATGCACTTATCCCAGTGTTTCACTAGTGCTTGGACACCATCAACGTAGAACGTTCTCTCAGTACACCGGAGACATGATCGATCTGCCTGATTCACATCTGAAACGCCGGCCTCCCAGGAACAGCTCAAACATGTGGTCAGGACTGTACGGGGGACAGCTCCCAGCCGAGTTCCTGTAACGTGCAAGTGGTGTTGGTGAATGAGTGTGTGTACAGTTCACACAGACACACACGTCTCTTCCACTAGTTATCCATCGATTTGCAGCGATCAGGCGTTCCACTTCCTCATTGATCACAGCTGCAGTCGACTCCGAGCCGCCTCGGCCGGGATCGTCAGATTTAGGGACGCTGACACCATTCAAATGTTTTACTGCAGCGAAGAGTCTCAACACCGTACTGTGCTGAAAGTCTTCTGTAAATATCACTCACTTTTACACCAGTCCTGGTTTGTGTGGGACACCCCTTATACTCTTCCACATGTTTTTCCATCACCAGAGAAGGTGTCCGTCCACACACACACATTATATATATATATATATACACACACACACACACACACACACACACACACACAATTAAACGTCAGAGGAAACCAGGGTCTCTAATTGCACTGAATTATTTACATTTCATTGTGTCTAAGGTTCGGGTGAGAACATTTGTGTAGAACCTGATATCATTTCCTTTGGTTTATATTATTTGGTCTGTCGATTTGTTTTCTGAGATTGAGGTAAATAAACAGTTATAGATCATTTTTCCTTGCAGAATAAATATGATGAACAGATGACTGGTGCAGACCAGGACATGAATAAACATAAATAATGTAATAAGTATAAAGACAGACAGAATCTGCACTGAATACTTTCTCTTTTCCCCCAACAGTTAAACACTTTTTTTTAGTTTTATAAACACCATCTATCCCATCGAGAGAAAAAAAAAAACAGCCTACACACACTACTTCCATTTAAAATCCCCACAGTCCCACCAGTACAAAGTTCCAGAGCTTCCTCTCGTCTTCCTTCACTCCCTCTTTGTTCGTTCCTTCTTCTGCTTCCTGCCGTTCTCCTCTACACGCTCCACCCTGCCTGCCGAGCCATTGGTCATCGCCAAGGAACCATTGGAGACGCTTTTAAATGATTTAGAACGCGGCCGGAGGCGGTAGGTCTGGTAGTAGAAGTTGGCGAAGAGGATGATGAAGGTGATGGCGTAGGCAATCAGCGCCCACTGCATCCAGGCTGGGAACGAGCAGCCGGAGTACAGCGAGTGAGCCGCGTGACCGAGAGTGACATGGAACTGTATCTGGAACACACACACACACACACACACACACACACACACACACACACACACAAGTGCAATTAAAGTATGATAAACTATGAGTGTGTAAGAGTGAGTCAGAGTGGATTATAGTATGATGTAATGTAATGAGTTTATGGTGAGGATGTAGTGAGTGTATGATAATTATTTGTTAAATGAGTGATGGACATGTGGTACGCGTGTGATCAGTGTGTTTTGGGTGTGTGGTATGTGTGTGACGAGTGTGTTTACCATCTGAATGATGGTGAGGTGTTTCTTCCACCACAGGTATTTGTGCATGTGCGGACCAACAGCTGCGAGACCGTAGTAGCTGTACATCAGCACGTGAATCCCGGAGTTTATACTCGCACCAAAAAACGCTGCGAGGAAACGTAAAAACAGAACACGTGTACACCAGTTTAATGAAATCATGACGCGTAATGAGGGAAACATTTATTTTTTCTGTATCCTGGATTGGTTGGTGGTGACCAAGTGGGTTTCAGGATGGATTTTCAGTCTTATGTTTTAAAATTAACCTTCAAACATAAAAGGTTTATAATCTTTCTTATGCGTTAAGAAGCCATTAGACAGGAGCACTCGCTTCAGATTTAACCTTCATCTCCTCAGCTAACCTTCATTGTTAATATTGACCCCAGTGACCCTGTGTGGCAGCAGGGGCGTGGTTGAGAAGTACCTGGAGATGGAGAAGAGAAGGTTAAACTGTACATAATCTGTAAGAATGAGTGTTGAGGAAGTTATACATTAGGCCTTGGTGTATTCAGGGCATAACCAGACCCCAGTCTATCAGGGCACCAGGGCATGTACTGTACTGTACTGTATGGTGAACGCGAGATGTGAGCACAAATATCCACTACAGGTTCTAGGAAGAAAACATCAAGTGGAGGCAACGATTAGTCCTGGCTTCACCAAGTCTGGGAAGAAATGATTCAGGTTCTTCAGCATTAGTGAGAGAAATGTTGGTTGATGCTGCTGTAGGAAAAGGTGGCGTGGAAAAAGCACAGCATTAGCTGGAGAGGTGCTGGGGTCATCAATGTTAGCTCCAGATCAGGTGACACTCGGAGGGAGGGAGGGAGGGACTCATCCCTAAACTATTAGAGAGAATTCTATTCAGGGATTTTCCCTTTGAATCAGTCACATGACAAGACCCTGAAGCATGCTGTTGATCAAGTGTGAATGAATGATGTGTTCCCAACTGTTGCCTTGTTCACACGGGCGTTAAAATCGAGCGTTTTTTATTCAGGCGTTCGTAGCGTCCGGTGATCGCGGATGAAGCGCTGAGGGTTTTCTACACATAGGAGTCAGTGACGGTGTTCACACGGGCTTTGGTGACGTGCGTTTGTCCGACTGCGCGTTTATACAGTGTTAAAAAAACGTTGCATGCAGCTTTTTCTTGGCGTTCAAATCCCAACAAACACAAGGAAAACACGTCTAGTTCATTTTCTCCGCGTCCATTTTACGCTTCAGAGGACCGGATATATCCCATGATCCTACATGCTGTACAGAGGGAAATGTGGAAAAAAGGCAAAAAATAAAATGCTTAAAAAATAAAACTTGCGCGGAAATGTTCGCATTTCTTCATAAACCACAAAAAACTTCCTTTAATCCGACGCTGTGCAGTCAGAGGGGGAACCCAGTAGCGGCGGCCATTTTTTTCTCTCCCTACGTCGCCGTATTATTTAAATTTTTTTAATATATTATATAAAAATATAATAATTTAATTAGAATTTTTAAAACAATAAGATTAATGTCGAATATTGCAAAATGGTCCATATTAAAAGGAGGCACCTCAAATAAAATGACCTGGGCCCGGTTTCTCGAAAGCTTCTTATCTCTAAGTAGTTCTTAAGTCGTACCTTAACCTCTCTCTTAACTTAATGGCGCATTTCCCGAAACGTTCTTACGCTAAGTATCTCTTAGCTAAGTCAGACGTTCATAAGGTTGGTCTGGACCAACCTTAACTCATACTTAGCGTAGTTTCAGCTCAAGACGCTAGTGGCCGCCACTGAGCAGCAGTCTTTATAAATCAGCGGTGTATGTAAACACATTATGGCACGTTATCAAAGTCGTATTAATGATGGAATATACTGTAGACCTGTTTAAGAATATTATTTTATTTGATATCAGAACTAATAGAGTGACTTTTAATTAGCCTATTTCATAATGTGACTAACGCATTAAAATTGCCAATCACAATTAATATTAAACAGGTGGCGAACAATTAGGCAGCGGTACAGCGTGGTGTTGTGTTAAACTGAAGACGGCGCGGTCCGTGGAGCCGTGTGAGTCATGTACATTTTTTCCTTTAGACAAAACTTCAGCCCTTTTCATATTTTCCCCGTGGTCGTTATTAAAAAATATATAAAAAACGTTTTGCCTTTCAAGGCAACAGATTATGGAGCTTCTTGAGCTGCTCAGACCTGCGCGTGCCAGACCAACGCGTCGTACTTACTGTACTTACTGTACTGTACACTCCCCGTCCCGATGTCCAGCTGCTCGCTGCTTTCTGTTTAAAATATGTTTCATTGATCATTAGCCATTATCCATGACTTTATGGGTTTTTCTTTTGACACGTTTTATTTTTATGAAATTTGATTTAGTTAAATGAGAAAATAACCTTGGGAGATTCAAACCCCGCATCCATTCATGTTTCTGGGTGATTGTAATGTTTAATACCCCTACAGTATTCACTTATGCGGTTTGACTCGCTGTGAGATGCGGTGTGTTATACCCCTATCTCACCTGCGCGGGCTCGCGCTGTGGCTGTAGGCTTGATCATGATTCACCCCGAGTTTTTAAGCTGTGATTACGTTTTCATCTTTCCGCGTGAAAAATTCAACGTTTAATTTTTTGCTGGTCCTCGCGGTAGCTTGCAGACTTTGCAGAACGTTAAAGGAACGTCGTGGGCAATCGCGGCAGCTCACGGAGATGAGTCCGGCCACACAGGTGAGAGAGGGGTATTAGGCACCGTGATCCGCCTCGAGTGACCGGCGCCCGACGGTCCGCGAAGATCTGCCAGGTCCGCGAGCTTCCGCATGTTTATTTTTTTTGCGTGGTAAAATGGAAACGTAATAACAGCACCAAAACTCGCGCCGAATCATAATGAACCGCACTTACGGCCCCGCGTAGGTGAGATAGGGGTATTAAACCTCCACCCTGTCATCTCATCGTATTCATTCCATAGTGCGCTATACAACCCCAACAACTGACACTTCACATTGTTTCTGAAGCTGAAGAGTGTTATCAGCTGTTTGTCCATCAACTATGATTGTAAACCCGGTTCGTTTCACAGCCACATGTTACATGAAAATATAATATATTATATTATTATAATAATTAATATTAATTTATATATTTGTCTATTATGGCATGTTATTGTTAAGTTAACCCATGTCGAAATAAACGCTATTAAAAGAATTTAGTGCAATGTTTAATTTGCATAGAAAGTGCCGTCTTTCTTAACGCTGTCATGCAAAAGGAGTGAAAAATCGATTCCAGAGCCACCGATGTCCGCTAATTCAGGACCTTCACTGTAGACAGCGCCTTGTAACGTCGGACGTAAGAGGCAGCGACTTAAGAAGACTCCTAAGAGGCAGTTCGAGAAATACACTTAGAAAAGTTATCACTTAACGTAAGATATATCTTAAGAGTCTTCTTAGCGCGCGAATAGTGTGCGTTATCGAGAAACCGGGCCCAGAGCTTTCATATCCAGTTCCCGACACACTGCCCCCACAGGTTAAACACACAAACTACAATTTGGGCTGCAGGCTGGCGTTAGACAAACGCACCACTGAGGCCATTAGGGTTACTAATTCTGGCCATTCTGGTGGACTACACAACAGGATACCTTGAAGCGATATCTTAGCAAGCAGTGTTGCAAAAGAACTCTTCCTTGAACTCTTCCATGAACTCTTCCATGTCATTTCCCATTAAGAATCTTTAATAAATTGTGATCAATCATGACTCTACATTCATGTCACACATGTTACAGGAGCTACACAACTTATTCTGCATAGATTTTATTCATACCAGGGTTTAACATTCGCAAAATGATGGCCTGGTCGAACATTTAAACACAAATTTGAAACAGATGTTAATTCACAATAGCGAAGTGGATCGAAAGCGTGTTTTCTGTCGTACAAATTATTGTACAGGGGAGAGGTCACCAGAGGACATTAGGAGGTTCGAACATTAAGTTCCAAAGGTAAGAATGAAGGTTAATATGTTCTTAGCACACCGGGACAGTTAACACAAGACGGTGTTAATAACCTTAACGCTGGTGCAAGAACATCAATCCCAGGTGTATAACGGGGCTCAGCGATGGGGATTTATGCGATAAAAGTTCTCAAGTCGTAAAGCACCTTCGAGATCAAATGGCGTCAATGAAGCTGACTATGATGTAAGATAAACAGATAGAAGCAATTCCCTACAGATACTGTATATAACCTCAAATAGAGAGAGGGGCAGCTCCCGCAACGGTTGCCAAGTTGCTGAAACGTTTTTCCAATGTGTTCTCACCTCTACCGAGTCACGATAACCTCATAGACCGTCACTAGGAGGCTTAAAGAGGCACAGCCTCCCATAAAGACTACATGAACACCAAAAATGTGCTTTGGGATAAGGTCAAGAGGCTAAAGCGCAACATGGGGGTTAGGGTTAATTACCCTAGGGGTAATTACGGAGTTCCTCAGTTAATGGTGTAGCTTGAAGGTCTTGGTCTCCGAGTCCACTGGGTTCGCCTGACTCCAGTCATGTTTCCACTCATTTATGCCACTTCCATTTGAGTTCAATATAATATGGGGAATATTCTCCATACACATGTGACCCATTGCCTAGATAACATCATAATTTATAGTAATGCAACATGTCAGGTGCTGTGCATCAGATATAAGCTCGTCCTCCTTTCACTCTCAGTTCCACCGGCACTCTACATTACACGAGAGACACCAACATGCAGATCAGTCGTTGGTATCTGGCACTTTGAGGTGATTGACAAGCTGGGGTGTGAGACGGCTGTAGAAGATTTCCTTTTCCATCAGTGGGGAGAGTGGGCTGCAGAGTAAATTTCACTGAAAAGTAACTTATTTACAAGTAAAATTAATCACCCGTGTAACGTCTCATAGCCTCCCTTTAGTTCCTTCTCCTTCATTCCTCCAAACGCCGTAAGTGCTAAACTTTTAGGCAAATCTGTCTTTCCTCCTCTGCTTCCACAATCAACTTTGTTTCTCCACTTCACTATTGTGTGTGTGTGTGTGTGTGTGTGTGTGTGTGTGTGTGTGTGTGCTTTTTCTTACATTGGCCTCCAGGGACCCATTTAACACCAATCCACCAGAGGATGAACATGGTGCAGTGGTGGTAGACGTGCAGGAAGCTGATCTGGTTAAACTTCTTTCTCATGATGAAGAACACGGTGTCTAAAAACTCCACACCTTTAGAGATGTAGTACCACCACAGAGCTGACGCTATCTACACACACACACACACACACACACATACAACAGGCAGTATAAATGAAGATTCAATATTTTGTTAAAATTGAAGAACTGAAACTGTTATCCATCAATATGCTCTTGTTGTTTAAGTTTGGTCACCATGGTAACACTTCTCAACCCTGTTCAGATGGGAAAGTAAAGAACAACAAGGC